>JAPEBW010001953.1:0-16914 GCA_027405785.1 Ophiocordyceps robertsii
TGTTTACGTGCGGTAATTAGTCCGTTATACTAGCCCGACTAGCGGTAATTAGTTTATAGTACCGGCCCCGACCGGCGGTAATTAGTCCGTAGTACCGGCCCTAACCGGCGGTAATTAGTCCGCGCCCTATCCCCTTATCCTTACGCCGTAGGGCGTAGCACCTTTATAAATAGTTAAGGCGTCTTAAACTATTTTTTAAGTATATATAAAGTATAGCTAGTTAGGCCTTGCTTTTTTATAAGTTAAACCTATTTCTTTTACGCTAATAAGAACTTTTAAAATCCTTAAGTATATTTAACTTATAGTTAAAAAGGAGTTTCCTTATATTTATTAATCTATTTATTAATATCCTTATTTCTTATTAAATAGTATAAAGATTTTTATTAATAAACGTCTAGCTTTTAAAAAATTACTATAGTTAAGTAGCTTAGCTAATAAAGTACGGCCTTAGCTTTATATTATAAGCGTAATATCTAAGACTTAAAGTCAGACCTTATTATAATATTTTTAATAGTAAAGTGCTTTTTATTAAGTACTTATATTACTATATTAAAGCGGATATTAATCCGCTTTTTTAAGACGGAGATTTATTAGTTTAGTCTTATACTAAGCTCGCTAAGTTCTTTTTATTATAGTTTTAAGAGGTCTTTAAAATACGTTTCCGCTATACTTTCTTAAAGGAAAGAAAGTAATTTAATAGCTACTTTATCCGTATAAGCCTCGCCTTTATTAAGGTTTTAGTTAATAAAGTTAATAAAACGGTTTACTCCTTAAAATATATTAGATTTATTATCTTCTTAGACTTTATTAAAAAATACTTTTAGTAGTCTTAATAAGTTAAATCTCCCTCTATTTATAGCTTATAATTAAGGTTTTCTTTAGGCTTAATAAGTATATGTTTTTTTATAAATACTTAAAGGAGACTAAGAAATTATTAATTTAATATTATTACTATTCTTATTAAAAAGCTTAAGGCTATACTTAGTCTTAATATTTATACGCTTAATAGAAATAAGTTTAGCTTATTAAAGGTACTACTTACCGCGTTTTAATTGCTTATTATTAAGGTTTAGTCTTAATACTCGTATTAAGTGCTTAACCTTAAATTTTATATATATCTTAAAATCTAGTATACTATAAAGCCTTAAGTTTAAAAGGCTTATTTTTATAAATTAAGAGTCTTAAAAATGCTTAATTTAGCGTAGCTATAGCGGATAAGGCTAAATAATAATATTAAACTAAGAAACTACTAAGGATCTTTTAAGGCGGATTTTAAGTTTAAGCTTATAAATTAAACTTTATTAATAGTAAATAGTAAAAATGTCCGCTAAGCTTATTATCCTAAAAGAAAAGTAGCTTTACTATAAGCTTAATCTAAAAAGTGTTAAAAAGGCGGGGAACTAAAAAGTCTTAAAGTTAGCTCATCCTTATTTCTTTTATTTAAAGGATAATTAATCTATTTAAGTAGTACTAAATCTAGTTTACTTAGTTATATAGGTTTTATTATTTTAAAGTATATCTTTTATTAGTATTTTAAAAGCGGATAACATTTTAAAAAGTAATAATCTTAGCTTAGCTAAGCGGGATTTATTTTATATCCTATTTTGCTTAATTAGCTATTATAGTATAATACCTTAAAAAAAGGTAAAAAGATTATAAAATTAATATACTTCGTAAGCCGCGGCGTTTTCCGCTTTTACGGCTTACTTATTTTAAGGTTTTATTATAAGCGCGTTATAAAAAAGGTGCTTATTATTAAAATTAAAATTTAAAGCTAATAAGAGCTTTTTACTTAAGGGAATATTGTTTAATATCTAACTTCTTAGAAAATAAGTGCTTAATTCTATAATATATTTACTTTTAGCTTAGAAAATATTTTTTAAGAATTTGTATTTAAAAAGGTAAGAATTATAATTATTTACTATGCTTTATAGTATTAAAATAAAGGGATAAAGTATAAACTAATTACCGATAATAAAGGCTAATATTATATACTAGTTACTACTAATTAAAGCTAATAGTATAAACTAATTACTGCTAGATAAGCTAGTATAATAAACTAATTACTATATATAAATATATATAAAGGTTTATAAATATTAAAAAGCTTATTTTTTCTTAAAAGTATATTTAGCTACTTTATATTTAGTTCTTTAAGCTAATTTTAAAGTTCTTACACTATATTCCTTAGCTATTTATTGTTAATATATAAATAAACAATAAATATTCTTATAAAATCATTTAATAAACTAAGTATAAGCTTTATTAAAAATACTATAAACTATAGTTAAGGTAATCCTTTAAATGTCTTTAAATATCCTTTTAAAATCGCGGTAAAGTTTATCTTATATCTTTTAAGGTATTTCTTAAATAAAAAGAAGGCTAATTTAAGGCATTTAGTAAGAGAGCAATTTATATAAAGAGAATTAGCTTGTAAATTAAAAGTAGGAATAAGTAGCTAAGTAGTAAAGGTCTTTTTTTATTATTTTAGTAGCTATTTAAAAGCCTATATAGAATAAAAAGTAATTTAAAATAAGTAAAGATATAATAAATACTTTAATAAATAACAACGAGTAATAAATAGTCTTAATTAAAGACGAGGTCTATAAAAGGTCTATATACTTAAAGGTAAAATAGCTTTTAGTCTATACGTAGCTAAAGAATAAAGGGAAGCTACTACGCCTTATAGTATAAGGATAAGGGGATAAGGCGCGGACTAATTACCGCTAGTCGGGGCCGGTACTATAAACTAATTACTACTTATTAAGGCCGGTACTATAAACTAATTACCGCTAGTCGGGCTAGTATAACGGACTAATTACCGCATATAAACGTATATAGGAGTTTAGAAATAGTAAAAAGCTTATCTATTTTTAAAGGTATAGCTAGCTACTTTATACTTAGTTCTTTAAGCTAATTTTAAGGGTCTTTAACTATACTATCTATAGTATATAGATAAACTATAGATATCCTTATAAAATCGCTTAATAAACTAAATATAAGCTTAGTTAAAAACACTATAAACTATAATTAAGGAAATCCTTTAAATATCCTTAAATATCCCTTAAAAATCGCGGTAAGGTTTATCTTATATCTTCTAGGGTGCTTTTATTATTAAAAACGGGTTAAACTATAGTTAGAATATCCCGCGGAAATCCTTAAATATCCCTTAAAGATACCGGCGGAATCCGCTTAATAGTTTTTATAGTATTTTTTATAGTTAAAGATATCGTAAACTATAATTAGATATTATAAACTATAGTTAAGTAGACTCTTAACCCTTTATAGTAATATCTTAAAGACCTTAGCGGGGTTTAACTAATAATATTTATTATATCTCCTTAAGCGAGCTTTTATAGTACGTGCTTTAAGCGTTCTTATCGCGGGGTTTTAAAAGGCTTTCTTAAGAGTAAAGTAAGAAGTTTAAGCATAGTCGTTTAGATTTTATAATAACTCCCTTAAGTAAGAAAAAAAAGCCAACGTTTTTATTAGTTTAAAGTAAGAATAAAGTAAAGGAGGCGCTAAGTAATAGCTTTATAGTAGCGTCTTTACGCTATATTAATAATACGCCGTCCTTATTCTTTTAATAGTTTTTTCGGCCTATCCGGCTAATAATAGCTAAGTAGCTTAAGATAGTTAATAAGCGGCTTTTATTATAAATCCTTGCTTTATATTTAGTTATACGTCTTTATCCTTATTAAAGCGATTAGCGTATTTAGCTAGAACTTATAATAAAGTTTTCTAACTTTCCTTTAAGGCGTATATTTAAGTCTTTATTAAGTAGTAAGGAGTCTCCGCGCTAAGGAATACTTTAATTCCTTAGTAAGATACGTTATTAAAGACTAGCTTTATTTATGCCTTATCTTATATTATTATTTTACTTACCTTTCTTATGCTATTTTTAATCCTCTGCTAAATTTCCCGTTTTTCTTACTAGCTTTATAGACCGCTTATAAGCGAGATATTATATCTTACTTACTACCGCTATTATAGTTATCCCCCGCTTTTTATTGCTAGGCATTTCAACTTATTATCCTTTTTACGCGGCGCTATTACTTATACCTTTTTACTAATTAATACGTATCTAGCTACTAAAAAAGTATTAAAGTAAGGGTAAGCCGTCGCGCTAATATTTATAAGTATAGTTAGCACTAAGGTATTAAATATCTATATTCCCGCTTAAAGGTAAGTAATAAGGTCTTTAATAGCCTTAGTGCTTAACTCCTCGCTTTTAAGGTTTTAAATATACTTAATAGTCTTAAAGAACCTCTTTATAAAGGGGGCCTTAAGGGCGAGAATATAAAGCGCGTAGTTAATATAGCTAATAAAGCGGATATCGAAGCCTAAGAATTTTATTACTTAAGTTAAGGTTAAGTCGCGTTTAAACTCTTTATAGGCCTATAAGTAAAACTTAGCATAGTTTATAGCTAAGCGGAAACTCTTAATTATTATAATCGTATCGCTAAAGTATAGGCCCGCAAAGCTAGGCCTATTAAGGATTATATTAGTTACTATTAGCGGCTTTTATAAGATTAAGCAGCGGAATATATCGCGAGGCTAGTTATCGCTATCTCCTCCGGTTAAAAAAGGATAGCGGACAGACTATAATAAAGCGCTTATATGCCTTTATATAGCTAGGCTAAGCATAGCGGTAAGCGGAAAAGGCGTTCGCTAAGTAAGACTAAATAGGTTCTTAAAGCTTATAGCGGCTATAGGCTAAGAAAGGGATTTTATAGCACGGGCTAGACCGCGTATAAAGCGAGATAGGGTTTTAGCTATAGTAGCTTAAAACGCCGCTATAAATCTAGCTATAAACTAGTTAAGCTAGGCCTTAAATATATAGTTAAGGATAATACGGACGTTATTTTAGTCGTTTAGTTAAAGCGGGTTCTTATTAGCTACGGCGGCTACTATAAATCTTAAGACTATAGCGAGGTTAGCTAACTTAAAGGCGTTAAGTATTAGCTAGTTATTTTCTTAATAAAGATTTCTAGCTATACTTTAAAAAATATATAGGCGGCGGGGGCTTCTAGATAGTAAGAGCTAAGTAAAAGGTATAGCTAAGTTACTACGAAACCGGCTATTTAGACTATATTATAATATAAGGCTAAGAGGCGAGTAGTTTAAGTTAAGTATTTAAAGAGGGTAATATAAGCTATCCTTTATAGTACTATAGTTTAAGTTAAATCTATTAGCTTAAGCGCGGCTATAAAAGGCGGCGTAGGTTTATATAAAAGCTTAAACTTAAAGGTTTTAACTCTTATTAAGGGACTTAAAGCTATAAAGAATAGCCGCCTTGTTTTTATAAAGCTTAAGCGCTCGCTTATATCCTTTATATTAAAGGTATAAGGGCTTATAAAAGAGCGGGCTAAAAAGGTAGTTGCGGAATAGCTAGTCTTAGCTATAAAAGACGTTAAATAATAAAAGGACGTAAAACGGGAGTATAAGGATTATAAGCTTAAGGTAAAGAAAGTTATATATATAGGAGTAAGCGAGGTATAGCAGGCTATAGCCGGTAGTAAAGGGAAATATAATTATAAAAAGAAAAAAGGAAAGGATAAAAGGCGGGTAGCGGAGAGAATTTAAATAAGTATACTATAAGGCTAAAAAAGGCCTTATTACTTAAAGTAAACGGCGGTATATTATTATTAAAATAACTTATTACTTTAAGTATAGTAAGTTATAGTTTTTTATAACTTATAGTAGCTTTTAGGTCTTATACTTAGGCTTAACCGCTTAATTCTTTTAGTTAAAGAGTTTTATATTAAGTTATAAAGGCCGCGCGTTATGCCCTTATTTTAACTACTTAAGTAGCTAACTCCTTTTATGCTTTTTTAAAGGCTTTTACGATCTTTAGTAAGAAAACCGCTTTTTCGTTTACTTAAAAGTTATAGCTACTTAGCTAGCCTTTTTAAGCTATAAAGAACTCCTTTTTTAGCTTTCCGCTGCCTTTTTTTATTATATAGCTTTATAAGATTCGTTTTACTTTTTACTTATTTAAGTAAGGTATCCTTTTATCTTAAACTAGTTTTAAGCATATAGCTAGCTTATTTACTAAGCGTAGTTATACTATTAAAACGACTAAATAGATATTAAAGGACCTTTTTATATTTAGTTATTATATAAGCTATCTTACTTTAGCGGTAACCTTAAATAGCTTAAGGCGTCTTTTATTAAGCTTTATTAGTTTACTATCTATAATATAGTAGCCTTTACTAAGCTATAGCTAAACTTAATCGCTAGGCTTAAATTATAGCGGGCGGTGTTTCTTATCGTATCTATCCTTTATAGCGGCTTAAGTATAGGTAATAGCTAACTTAGCTTCTTTTTATAAGACCTCTTAGTTTTATAAGTATAAGTAGTTATTAAAGAACTAAAGGCCGTAATTTATTCTTATCCTTTTAATAAGCTTATTAAGGGCCCCGTAAATTACTAAGAAAAAGGAATTATTAAGGCTAAACTAAAGGGCAATTAATATATCCGTTTAGCGTAAGTCTAGGAAATTAGTAGTAAAGAATTATAGCGCGATTTCTATAGTTTAGTTTCGCTTTTTTAATAGGCCGTTAGTTTAAAGGTACTAAGCGGTAGATATAAGAAGCTTTAATTTAAAAGCTTACTATAAGGTCCGCTAAAATACTAAAGTAAACTTTATATCTTAGTTAAAGATTATCTCTTTTTAAATCCCTTAGTTAGCGCGGAGTAGTTTAGTATATAACGCTTATACTTAGTCTTCCGCTATAAACTAGTTATTGCTTAAGATAAGGAGATATAATTTTAAGAATTTATTTATTATAGTTAGTAAAGTATTAAAAAGGTTTTTTATAGGATCTTTTTATAAGGATTATTTAGCTTAAACTACTAAGAGCCCGGTAATAAAGTTTATTGCTATTATATAGTATAAAACTAATAGGCTTTAAATTAAGATAAGCGACCTTAATATCTTACCTTAGTTAGTTTAGTTATAGTAATAAGCATTATAGCTATTTATAACCTTATCTATATATCTATTAAGCTATAAAATCGAGAAGCTTTTAAATAAATCTTACTATATATAGGTATAGCTAGTATAAAAATATCTAGCGTAAGTATCTTTAACGATCTCCTTAGCGTAAGTCTTAAGGATATATAGTCTCCGGAGTCCGTCGTTCTCTATAAAGTATAATAACCTTAATAACTAAAAGAATAAAAGTCTAAGGATACCGTCCTTATTGCTAAGCTATGCTATAGATTTTACTTACTATATATCCTTTATATATCCGTTAATTATTTTTTAGCGGAGCGGCAATTTAATTAATACTTTTACGTAAAGGAATATATAGTTCGTTATCTTATCTTTTTAAATACGTTTTAATTCCCTTTTTTAGTTTAAGGATACTAGCTTATTATTTTAGTGCGGTAAATATAAGAGCGCGTTTAGTATAACGTTTTTAACGCTTAGGATATAGTATACCTTAAGCGGGAATAAGCTTAAGTATTAAAATATAAGGACTAGCTTATTATTAGATTTTATATTAATAGAGAATAAGGATTTTTAATATACGATTATATAAGTGCTTATATAGTCGGTAAAAACGACTACTTATAACGTTTTTACGGATAGTATTATAATTCGTAACTTATATACTACTTATACTAAACCGGCTACTTTAAGTTTTATAAGCTAGTATTAAAGTTCTCTGCTTTAAAGGGCGCGGCTTAAGTAAATAATAAGCTAGACCTTAGTTTAAGCTAGTAGCGTCTTTCTATCTTATTTTATACCTTCTTTTAAGTAAAAGGCTATAGCTGCTACTTTATATTCTTAGGATATATCGATTTAGATAAATAGTTCTTAAGTAGGGTTAAAGTAGTAAATCGTTTAAAGCTTAGTAAGTTTCTTAGTTAAAATCGCGAAGGCTTTTTTTTCTTTTAGAGTAGGCTAAAAAGCGGCTTTCGCGGTATATTAAGCCCGTCCTTAGCCCTTTAAGGGGACTCCTTCTTCCCGTCTTACTTAAAGCAGCTCCGTTTTTCGTTTTTATAAAACGTTAACTTCCTTAGTAAAATACGGGACCGTATAGCGTAGCTACTTAATAAGACCGATTTATTTCTTAAGCTATTAAAGGTTCTTTAAGAACGCGATATCCCTTAAAGCTCGCACGCGTTTATTTATATTTATTAAGCTAATAGCGTTTACTTTAAATCTAAGAAGCTATATAAATAGGTACGCTAAGAAGGACTTTAGTTTAAATAAGGTAATATTATAGTTATAAAAGGCGCGGAATATAGCCTTTAAATATTAATAGTATTCTTCGGCCGTATTAAAGTAAATAATAATATTATTAATATAGGCCGCCGCGTATTCTTAATATCTATTAAGGACGTTATCGATAAATCTTTAAACGTATACTAAGGAGTTCTTAAAGCCTATAAGTATTATTAATAATCTTTTTAGCCTGCAATAGCTTATAACTATAAACCTTTCTTAGTAATCTTAATAAACTAAGAACTAATAAAAAAACAATTCTACGTTTATTATATTAATAAACTTCTTTCTTTAAAGGCGTTTAATTATATCGCTTTAAAGGGGCATTAAGTAAGCGTTTAAGGTAATAATAGCGTTAATCTCTTATAAGTCTATAACTACTTATCCTTTTTCCTTTTTATTTACTATCTTCTATACTATAAATACTAGCGCCGCGAACGGGGTTAGCCTATAGACTTATTTTAATTAGCTTTATATAGTTAGCTAGCTAAATATTATATTTACGACCTTCTTATTTTTATTGCTTAATAAGTATTATCTTAATATAACTCGTTATTATTATTATCCTTTTACTAAAAGAATATATATATATTCGGATTCGTTTATATATACTACTCCCTTATCTTTTTAAAGGTAAGGAAATAATTAAAGGATATCTTAAACTTTTAATACGTATTTTAAGTCTTTAGTATAGATCCGGATACCTTTATTAGTAGTAAGTTTTAGTAAGTCTTTAGTTTAGCTAATTATAAGTTTATAGTTTATTATAAGATCCTTTTATAAGAAGTCCTTAATAAGGTTTATTTTATCCGGATTTTCTATAAAGGCTTCTACTAAGGGAGTAATAATATTAACCTCCTTATATAGCTAAAACTACTTATTAAAGTCCGTAGCTATCCTTACCTTTTAGCCTTAGTAGAGTACTAGTAGTTCCTTAAAATAGTTTATCGCTATAAAGCTCTTATAATCTTATATTATTATCTAGGCGAGCTTAAGGTTATTAAGGAAAAATATTATATTACGCTTTAATAGCGGCGCCTAGACTTATATAAGTAAGGCGTAGCTAAAACTAGCTAAAATCGTTATAGTAACTAAGTAAATTACCTATTTATATATCGCTAGTCTTAGCTAAACTATCTTAACTTTAGCTTTAATCCCTTTATAAGCCTTAATCTATAAGACTAATATAAAGTTAATAAAGTCCCCTTAATAAAGAACTAAAAAGTCTTAGCTAAGTAATATATTAGCTACTAAGCGTTTTACTATCTAAGCGCCGATCCTTACCTTTATAATTATAAGGCTACTATCTAGCCTTTTTAGTATATACGCGGTAAATTCCGCTTATTTAATAGTAGCTATCTTTCTTACTCCTTAAATAAGAATTCGTTAAAAGTAGTTTATAGTTATATCTTAAAAAGTCTTTACTAAGTTAGCTTAAATAAGGCTTTAGTTTACCTTAGTATTTATATAAGCTTTAATGCTTATCCTAGGCTTTTTTTTTTATAGATTAGTAAGCGTGCGTAAGTAAATCGTAATAGCCTATTAAGGTTTAATAGCTAAACGTTAAAAGAAGCTTTAACTATCTAAACGCTTTATAGCTTTTAAATAACTACTTACTATACTAAGCTATATCTTTATATAGCAATATCTTAGTTAATGTTAAGGGGGTGTTTATCTTTAATATATCGGTGAAGCTTATTCTTTAAGGGGAATACTTCGCTATAAAATCCGTATACTTTATCGGCCTCTTATACTAAGTTTGCTATAGTATAGATTATAGTTTCCTTTAAGCTTTTATTAGTATTTAACTAAGCTCTTTTTATATTATACTCTTTATCCCTTAAATAGTTATTAGTCTTTACTATAGTTCTTTTCTTAGTCGCGGGGTATGCTTATTTTAGCTTTAGCGTTAATAAGCATATAGTCTTAAAGGTCCTTTCTCTCTTAAGCCGGAGGACCTTAACTTATATTCTTAGCGATTTAAGCGGATTTCTCCCTTAACTTAGCGAGCGCTATAAGGCTTATAGTATATCTGCCTTTACTAAGCGGTTTAAAAACGTAACCCTTAGCCTTAACGAGCCCTTAATAAATAGCTAAAGCGTCCTAAACTATCCTTTAAGTATATATAAAGTACGGCTAGTTAGCCCTCGCCTTTTTATAAGTTAGACTTATTTCTTTTATACTAGTAAGTACTTTTAAGATCCTTAGGCATATTTAACTTATAACTAAGGAAGAATTTCCTTATATTTATTAATTTATTTATTAATATCCTTATTTCTTATTAAACGTTCTATAGATTCTTATAAGTAACTATCTAGCTTTTAGTAAATCACTATAATTAAGTAGTCTAGCTAGTAAAGCGCGGCCTTAGCTTTATATTATAAGCGCAATATTTAAGACTTAAAGTCGGATTTTATTATTATATCTTTTATAGTAAAGCGCTTTTTATTAAGTGTTTATATTGCTATATTTAAGTAGATTCCGAACCTTTTTTATAAGGTAGAGATTTATTAGCTTAGTTTAATACTAAGCTTGCTAAGTTTTTCTTATTATAGTTCTAAGAGGTCCTTAAAATACTATTCCGCTATACTTCCTTAAAGAAATAAGGGCAATTAAATAGCTAATTCGTTTATATAAGCCTTACTTTTATAAGCGTTTTAGTAAATAAAGGTTAATAAAACAGTCTACTCCTTAAAACGTATTAGCTTTATTATCTTCTTAAACTTCGTCGAAGGATACTTTTAAAGGTCTTAATAAGTTAAATCTCCTTATATCCTTAGCTTATAGTTAAGGTTTTTCTTAAGGCTTAATAAGCTTATCTTCCTTTCTTAATACTTAAAGGAAACTAAAGAATTATTCCTTTAATATTACTACTATTTTTACGAAAGGGCTTAAAGCTATACTTAGTCTTAGTATTTATACGCTTAGTATAAATAGGTTTAGCCTACTAAAGGTATTGCTTACCGCGTCCTTATTGCTAATTATTAAGGTCTTAGTCTTAATACTCTCGCTAAGCGCTTAACCCTTTATTTTATATACGTCTTAAAATCTAGTATGCTATAAGGCCCTTAGTATTAAAGGCTTATTTTTATTAATTAAGAGTCCCGAATATACCTTAATTAGCGCGGCTATAGCGGATAAAGCTAAATAGTAATATTAAACTAAGAAACTACTAAGTATCCTTTAAAGCGGATTTCCGGTTAAGGCCTTTAAGCTAAACTTTATTAATAATACGCGGTAGAAATATTCGCTAAGCTTATCGTATTAAGGAAAAAATAACTTTATTATAAGCTTAATCCGGAAGGTATTTAGCGGGCGGGGAGCTAGATAGTTTTAAAGTTAGCTTATCCTTACTTTTTCTATCTAAAAGATAATTAATCCGTTTAAGTAATACTAAATTTAGTTTACTTAATTATATAAGTTTTATTATTTTATAGTCTATCTTTTATTAATATTCTAAAAGCGGATTACCTCTTAAAAGGTAATAGTTTTAGCTTAGCTAAGCGGGACTTATTTTACGTCTTATTTAACTTTATAAGCTATTGCGGTATAGTACCTTAAAAAAGGATAAAGGAGATTATTAAACTAGTATACCTAGTAAGCCGCGGCCTTTTCCGCTTTTATAGCCTACTTATCTTAATGTTTTATTATAAGCGCGTTATAGAAAAGGTACTTATTATTAAGGTTAAACTTAAAGGCTAATAAGAGCTTCTTATTAAAGAAAATATTTTTCGGTATTTAACTTTTTATAAGATAAGTACTTAATCGTGCGATATAGTCGCTCTTAGCTTAGCGGATATTTAAAGGATTTCCGTTTAAATAAGTAAGAATTACTACTATTTACTACGCTTTATAGCATAAGGATAAGGGGATAAGGCGCGGATTAATTACCGCTAATTAAGGCCGGTACTATAGATTAATTATTATTAATTAAAGCTAGTACTATAAACTAATTACCGCCGGTTAAGCTAGTATAACGGACTAATTACTATATATAAATATATATAAGGGTTTAAAAATAGTAAAAAGCTTATTTATTTTTAAAGGTATAGCTAGCTACTTTATACTTAGTTTTTTAAGCTAATTTTAAAGGTCTTTAACTATACTAGTTAAAGTATATAGATAAACTATAAATATCCTTATAAAATCGCTTAATAAACTAAGTATAAGCCTGGTTAAAAATACTATAAACTATAATTAGGGAAATCCCTTAAATATCCTTAAATATCCCTTAAAAATCGCGGTAAGGTTTATCCTATATCTTTTAAGGTGTTTTTATAGTTAAAAATAAGTTAAACTATAGTTAAAATATCCTATAAAAATCCTTAAATATCCTTTAAAGATATTAATAAAATCCGCTTAATAGTTTTTATAGTATCTTTTATAGTTAAAGATATCGTAAACTATAGTCGGACGTTATAAACTATAGTTAGGTAAGCTCTTAACCCTTCGTAGTAGTGTCTTAAAGACCTTAGCGGGGTCTAACTAGTAATATTTATCGTATCTCCTTAAGTAAGCCTTTATAGTACGTGCTTTAAGCGTTCTTATCGCGGGGTTCCGTAAGGCTTCCTTAAAAGTAAAGTAAGGAGTCCGGGCGTAGCCGTTTAGATTCTATAATAAAAGCCTTAAGGAGGCCGAAATTAAAGAAGTCTTAAGGAGGCTTATACTACTACTATTATTATTACTACTATTACTACTATTAATATTACTATTACTGCCGTTGCTACTACTATTATTAGTTATAGCGTATTTACTGCTATATTAAGGAATAGATATAATATACCCTTTAAAGTTAAGCCTTAAAAGGGGGAAGACTTAAATAGCTTAAATAGCTATTCTAAGTTAAAGTTTATAGAAGACAAGGGGTAAAGGTCTATAAAATCTATAAGCCGAAGCTGTGTTCGAAATTTAAGGAAGCGTTATTATAGTAGTAATTTAGTAAGACTATCTATAACTTATTGACTTAAGGGAATAAATTTAATAGTAAATCTATTTTAAAGGAATTCCTACTTCGCTTAGTAGTTATAGATTTTAACGTGCTTTAAGGCCGTTTGAATTTAGAGGATCTTTATAGTAAAAAGGCGTATAGTCTGTTTATTATTATAGAAGATCGTAGGGTTTCGAATATTTAGTTTAAAGAAGATACTAAAAAAAGGGCGTAAATTTAAGATAAGTTCTCTTACCGAATTTAAAAGAGCTAAAAGCTCTCCTTCTATAAAAGAGGTAGTAACTATATATTATATCTTAGTAAACTATGTAATACGTCCGTTAAAAAGGCTTATAATATATCTATAACTAGAATTTTTAGTTTTAAGGTCGTCTATAAAAGCTATATCCGTATAAGTAAGTAGCTCTAGGTCTTCGGTATTAAGAACATTTAATGCTAAAATAGCGTAAGGAATAAGAGTAGGAAATAAAGGTCTTTACAAGCTATATATGTTGTTAGGAGGGATTTTATATAAATTCTACGAGGGTATTTAAGGCTTTAAAGATATTTAGTCCGGTAAAAATTACTAAAAGAATTAATAGATCTTTTAAAGAATTAGAAGTAGGGGATTTCTTCGTTAAACATAGCAGCTATATGCTTCTTTAAGGTCTTAAGAATAAGAAAAAGAGATTCTTTCGAAATAAAAAGGTTACGGTTGTATATATTACGTCTTTTATTAATATAAGTAAACTAGCTAATATATAGCTTTCGAAGCTACTAGTCTTAAATAATACGTAGTTTTAAAAAGAAGGTAAAGGTGCCGTTATTAGTTAAGGAATACGTCTTTTTAAGATAGGATATAAAATCTTCGACTTCCTTTTAATCTTAATTTTAAAATATAATAATAATATTGTTAATATAAAAAAAAAGTAAGTATACAATTTGCCTTAAAGATATAAGGCTCTTTAAGGTACTATTAAAGCTATAAAGAAATAAGGGTAAAAGAAAGCTTTTTTTACTAAAAAAGAGGTAACTATTAAAGTTTATAAAGAGCTTTTACTAGCCGTAATACGTATTTAAGAATTTAAAATCTATTTAGGAAATAAACGTAGATCTTTTCGTTAAGGTTTATATTAGTAAATAGGTTAATTATATTAATAGATTAGGTCTTAAGGTTTAATTTTACAATTATAGCTATAAGAATATAAAAATCCCTTGCTATTAAAGTGGCTATATACGTCTCTTTATTATTATAAGGCTATAAGTCACCGCGTATATAAACGCGGGCTTTAAATTTTTATAGATATCCGTGCTTATAAAACTTATAAGTAAATATTTAAGCTAAAAGTAAGGGTTTAGTAGTTACTAGATTTCGAGGCGTATAATTAAGGAAAAAGGCCTTTTTTTTAAATAAGGATTTCTACTTTACGTTTCCGGCTTTTTTAAATTCTTTACTAAATTAATATATTACTAAGTCCGACTAAAATTAAAGGAGGGGCGGTAAATCTTTACTAAATATCTTCTTTTTCTAAAAACCGTAAAAAGAAGCGTTAAATATAGCCTATAAAAGCTAAAAGAAAAGTAGCGGTAAAAAAGCGGTAAAGGTAATATAGTTCTTTATAAATTAAGAAGCTTAAAAAAGTCTAAAGGTAGAAATCGGATCTTAAGGAATTTTAATTATATCTTCTTAGTCTTTTAGTATATCTTTTTATTACGGAATTTAGACGGCCACGCCTAGACTCCTTACTTTACTCTTAAAAAAGCCTTACGGAACCCCGCGATAAGAACGCTTAAAGCATATACTATAAAGGCTCGCTTAAGAAGATACGATAAATATTACCGGTTAGACCCCGCTAAGGTTTTTAAGATATAACTACGGAGGGTTAAGAGCTTACTTAACTATAATTTACGATATCTTTAACTATAAGAGATACTATAGAAACTATTAAGCGGATTCTGCCGGTATCTTTAAGGGATCTTTAAGGATTTCTATAGGATATCTTAACTATAGTTCGACCCGTTTTTAACTATAAAAGCACCTTAGAAGATATAGGATAAACTTTACCGCGATTTGTAAGGGATATTTAAGGATATTTAGGGGATTTCCCTAATTATAGTTTATAGTATTTCTAACTAAGCTTATACTTAGTTTATTAAGCAATTCTATAAAAATATCTACGGTTTATTTTATATACTACGGATAGTATAGTTAAATATCTTTAAAATTAGCTTAAAAAACTAAGTATAAAGTAGCTAGCTATGCTTTTAAAAATAGATAAGCTTTTTACTATTTCTAAACCCCTATATATATTTATATATAGTAATTAGTTTATTATACTAGCTTAACCGGCGGTAATTAGTTTATAGTACCGGCCTTAACTAGTAATAATTAGTCCGTAGTACTAGCCTTAACCGGCGGTAATTAGTCTGCGCTTTATCCCCCTATCCTTATGCCGTAAAGCATAGTAAATAGTAGCAATTCCTACCTATCTAAACGGAAATCCCTTAAATATCCGCTAAGCTAAGAGCGACTATATTATACGATTAAGTACTTATCTTATAGGAAGTTAGATACTAAACGATATTTTCTTTAGTAAGAAGCTTTTATTAGCCTTTAAGTCTAACCTTAATAATAAGCACCTTTTCCTTAACGCGCTTATAATAGAACTTTAAGATAAGTAAGCTATAAGAGCGGAAAAGGCCGCGAAGTATACTAGTTTAATAATCTCCTTTACCTCTTTTTAAAGTACTATACTACGATAGCCTATAAAGCTAAATAAGACGTAAAACAAGTCCCGCTTAGCTAAGCTAAGACTACTACCCTTTAAGAGGTAATCCGCTTTTAAAATACTAATAAAAGATAAACTATAAAACGATAAAATCTATATAATTAAGTAAACTAAATTCGGTATTATTTAAACGGATCGATTATCCTTTAAATAAAAAAAAGTAAAGATAAGCTAACCTTAAAACTATCTAGCTCCTTACCCGCTAAATACCCTCTAAATTAAGCTTATAATAAAGTTACTTTTTCCTTAGGATAATAAGCTTAGCGGATATTTCTACCGTATATTGCTAATAAAGTTTAGCTTAAGGGCCTTAACCGGAAATCCGCCTTAAAAGATACTTAGTAGTTTCTTAGTTTAGTATTACCGTTTAGCCTCGTCCGCTATAACTATACTAATTAAGGCATTTTTAGGACTCTTAATTAATAAAAACGAGCCTTTTACGCCGGGGGCCTTATAATATACCGGATTTTAAGATACGTATAGAACGGAAGGTTAAGCACTTAGTAAGAGTATTAAGATTAAGACCTTAATAATAAGCGATAAGGACGCGGTAAGCGATACCCTTAGCGGGCTAAACCTATTTATACTAAGCGCGTAAATACTAAGACTAAGTATAGCCTTAAGCCCCTTAGTAAGAATAATAGTAATATCGAATAAATAATTCCTTAGTTTCCTTTAAGTATTAAGAAAAGAAGATATACTTATTAAGCTTTAAGAAAAACCTTAACTATAAGCTAAGGACGTAAGGAGATTTAACCTATTAAGACCTTTAAAAGTATCCTTTAACGAAGTCTAAAAAGATAATAAGGCTAGTATATTCCGAGGAGTAGACTTACTACGCCTTATAGCGTAAGGATAAGGGGATAAGGCGCGGACTAATTACCGCTAATTAAGGCCGGTACTGCGGACTAATTACCGCTAGTCGGGGCCGGTACTATAAACTAATTACTTTTAGTCGG
>JAPEBW010001954.1:0-16898 GCA_027405785.1 Ophiocordyceps robertsii
CTTTTCCCTTTAAAAAGGTTTCTTAGATAAAGATTAAAAGAACTAGGTTTTTAAAAAATTACTATTTATTTTTTCCTAGAAACTAAGCTACCTATTTTACGCTTAAATAATAGAACTTTAGATTTTTCCTTTTATAAGGTTTTTCTAAAAGTATATACCTTACGATGTTTTTTCCTAAAAAGAAAGGTTTTTTATATATCCTAGGTATAAAAGAGGTTTTCTTATATAACTAAGGACTTTACCTTATATATATACTACCTTAATAAATTAGTAAAGAGTATATAAATTTACTCTTTAAGGGAGGCTATAGAAAAGGTATTTTACTACTTTAATAAATCAGCTATTTAATCCTTACTTAATTAGCTAAGTATAGAGGGGTATATAAATTATATAAAAACCCGTATTAAATAGCCTAGCTTTAGCTCGTTATTTTCTAGGTTCTTATATTCTTATACGATATCTATAACGTTATATATAGAACTAAGGAGGTTAGGGTAGCTAGATAAAATAAGGATCTGCCTAGACTTAAACTAACCTTAACTAACTTTAAATACGAATTGCCGCATAAGGAAAGGATATCTAGCTATAGGGTAAAATGCTTTAAAATCAACATACCTCGGGCTTTAAGACCGCCCGAAGGCCGGTCCGGATATGTTACTCCGTTCCCTTACATTTATCTATAAAAGGCGAATCTCTCGCTACTAAATAGCTAGATATTCTATTAGCACTTACGCACTTAATTCTTTATTAATTAATTCTAGCAAAATCCTACCTTATATAACATCGACTCCTTTATTACGTAACATTACGTAATCTCTTAATTTCCTTACAATTTCGCTGCTGCTCTAACCTGCCTTATATAATATCGACTCCTTTATTATATAACATTATATAATCTCTTAATTTCCCTACAATTTCGCTACTGCTTTAACCTTTAATATTTATATACCTTTTAAGACTAAGATTTATAATAAGTATTACTATTTATATATATATATATTTTTATTTATACACACGCCTTATTTTTAAAATACGTACTAATACTAGCCCGCCTTACTTACTTATAGTGCCTGCGCTTAATAAGTACCTGTACTTTTTAAATGCCCGCGCCTATATATACAGCCTATATACGCAGCCTATATACACAGCCTATATACGTAGCGCTCTTAGCTATAGCTTAATTCGCTTAAAAAACGTATCTTTAAAGCTCTCGCGAGATACGCGCATAGCGCGGCCCGTTAATTAATCCGGGCCGGTGCCGCGGGCGAAGATATAAGCGCGCCCTTAATGCCCTTAACGCTATACTAGCGGCGGCGATATAGCTACGCGCCCTTAATTGCTTTAACGCCGCTTAATTCCCTTAACGCCGCTTAATTCCCTTAATACTACTATATCGCCGCTACCGGTAAGTAGGTATAGGTGCCTCTCTCGCCCTTAACGCTATACCGGCGGCGGCGATATAGCTATATCGCCGCTTAAAGCTATATCGCCGCCTAAGGCTATATCGCCGCTTAGGGCTATATCGCCGCCGCCGGTACTATAGGCGCCCTTACTACCCTTACCGCCCTTACCGCGTCCTCCTCTTAATCCCCTTCCCCTTATATTGCCTTAAGCCAACGATCTTTTTTATAACGCTACGAGAGACCTTAAGCTATAGCTAAGTTTATCGATCTCGTTATAAGAGAGGTATCTTTAAACGCTTATATTAAGCCGCTTTAAGCTAGCCTAACTTAAATTAAGCAGCCTTCGCGGCGGTATAGCTAGCTATAATGCCCTTATTAATACGTCTTAGTATTTAAGGGAGTTAAGTATAGGTAGCTTAGTATTACGAGGCCGGCCGCGTATAACTATAATAACGTTAAGATCGCGGATTCGGAGTAATAGCTCTTTAAAGTCCTAAGAGTTATTATTAATAGTAAAATATATAGAAAAAGGGGGGGGGTCTTTACTAATAGCTTCTTAAGCTATTATTATATAAGAATATTACGCTTTTCGAGCGTTAGCCCGGCTTAAAGGCGTTAAAAGATCGTATATATATAAAGTAAGCTAAGCTATAATATAAAGCGCTTACTATAAGGCCGTAGTAGCTAGGGCTCTTAAGTTAATAAAGGTATCGCGGTAATAGTAAGTCGATACTACGTAGTAAGAAGATTAATAGCTTAATAAGTAACTTTTATATTAAGGTCCTTAAGCTAAGATAACTACTTAAAAAACCGCCGCTTTTATTAAATCTCTTACTAAGTAGCTATTTATATATAGGATATCTCTTTATTCTTAATTATTTAAATAAGAGTATTATAAAGATATAAGAGGTTAAAGGTACTTATAAGTAAATAAGACTTTACGTCTTTATAAGCGGTCTTAACCGGGCTATTAACCCGCTAGCCGAAGTTACGATAGCGGTTAATAAAGCAGCCCGCTTACTACTCCCGCTATAGTATATATTCGTTTAAGATATAGGTTATAATATAGCCTTAGTATTATTAACCGAATTGCTAATCGAGCTGCTGCTACGCTTTATAAAAATCCGCTTTTATCTTTAAGTAAATAACGCGCTTTTAAGCTAATAGCATTCCCTCGCAGCTAAATTCGACTTCCTTATTATCTAAACTAAACGTAGCGGCGGTAGCGGTAGCGGCGGCTCCTTATTTAGTAGCTTTATAAGTAAGGATAGCTTTAACCTTAAGAAGGACTTCTCTTTTAATCGGATTTTTAAGACTATTAAGATTTGCTAGGTCTTTTTAGCGTAACTAAATTCGGGCTTAAATATTGCTATTAATATAATATATATAGAGTTATTATTATATAAAAGGGAAAACATAAAGAAAGGCGTTTTTAAAGGCGGCTTCTTTATCTATAATAACTATAAAGGGCTTTAGTGCCCTTACTTATATATAAAGGGCGTTAAGGGACTTATAAAGCTATTAATATCCTTCTTTTTTCTCTATATTAATAAGGCTAAAGGCGAAGTTAGCTAAAGACTTTTAATTAGTAACTTTAGTAACCTAAAAAAGGAAGAGCTTAAAGCGGTTAGTCTTATATATATTATTAAGGCCTAGAACCTTAAGGAAGCGTTTCTATATCTTTTAGCACTATAAGTAGGTTTAAAGCATGCCTTAAATCTTATTTTTATTATATAGGTTAAATTTAATATAATAAAGAAGATTTCCTACTTAAAGATACCCGATAAACGCTTATATAGCTATCTTACTATTAAGAGCTTTAAAACAAAGCTTTTAGCGATCGTTATAGATATCTTAAAGGCGGAAGAACGCTATAGTAAGCTTAGTATCTCGTAGGATAGTAGAAATCTCTTAAGCTAGTAGCGCTTTATATTTTAAAAGGTTCTTCTTAAGCTCTTATTATATAACGGTTTATCGGCGATAAATATTATATACTAAGGGATTAAGAGAAGGCCTATAGTTATAGTAAGCCTTAGTAACTTAAAAATCCTACTTTTAAGCTTCCTTATCGAGGGAGGCTATTATAATAAGGCGGAAAGGGTAGTTAAGCTTTTAAGTAAAAGGCTTATATAGCCTTACGCTAATAGAAGCCCGCTGTAAGCCACGATCGCATATAAAGAGAACTTAGGTTATAAGGGAGATCCCGTTAATATCTCGCTTATAAGAGCTTAACCGCTTAACGATAGCTATACTATTATTGCAAAGGAACCCTTAGATAAAGCTATATGCCGTATCGTAGGTTTCGAAGCTTAAGAAAGGCGGTAAGGGCTAAATCGTGGCTTCGCGTTCTTCGTAGACATTAAGGGCATCGTAGGCTTTATTTAAGTCGCTTTACGGCGTAAGGGCATTAAGGAGAGAGAGAAGAGGGTTTATTGCAACGCTAGCGATAGCTTTAATTAATGTATGTGTGTGTGTGTGTGTATAGAATGTCGGCTGCGTATGTGGGCTGCGTGTGTGTGTGTGTGGGCTGTATATGTAGGCGCGGGTATTTAAAAGGTATAGGTACGTGCTAAGCGGGCGCGGTATAAATCAGCGGGGCGGGCTAGCGCGGGTACGTATTTTTAAAATAAGGCGTGTGTATAAATAGAGATATGTATGTGTGTAAATAGTAATACTCTTTATAATATTGCTTAAAAGATATATATTATAACAATCCCGGATATAAGGCTAAGGGGCATATATACGGCCTTAAGCCTTATAGCCTTATTATAAACTTAGTAATATATAGATTATAAGATAATATACCGCCGCCTTAGCTATACTAGCTTAAAAAAAGTCTTTAAAGCATATAATAAGGCTAGCCTTAAAATTAATAAAGAAAAGGCTAAGAGATTTTATTATAAGGCTTATTACTTAAGGAAAGCGGACGCGATAATTAATCGTAACTTAAGCATAGTAGCTTAAGTATTTTTTATATATATATATTAAGACTTCTTTTAATATAAGCCTATAAGCTATAAAGGCATTAACTATTGCTTTTATAGTATCGATATCTTTACCGGATCTTACTAAGCACTATTTTCGCCTATAAGGGATTAGGCCTTTAATATAATAAAGGCCTAAAAGTTATAGGTTAAGAATAGCGCTACTAGCGCCCTTATTTAGGTCTTAGCCTTTAATAATATAATAAAATTCTACGTTAAGAAGATAAAGGCTTAGTTAAGAGAGGACTACTTTATATTACGCTATAGCGTACTTTATATATCTTAGCAAAACGGTAAGGTAAAGAGAGCTAGCTATACGCTTATAAAGTCTATAAAGGTAATATATATTAAGATAAGGCTACCGGAATTTCTTTAGCCTTAGTACGTAGAAATAGCTATATTTATAGCGAACCTCTTGCTTATATATAGTACGGCTTTAAGGGAGGCGCCGCTAAAAGCCTTACTTAAGGAGATTAAGGTTCTTTATATATACTTTATTAAATATATCCGGACTTAAAGTTATATTATATATATAACTAAGCCGCAAAAGATATTAGCTAAGACGGCTAAAATAGACCTTAAGGAGTAGAAAAAAAGACTTATAAGTCTTTAAGGGCTTTATAGTTATATTTATAAAGTATAGCTTCTTAATTAAAAGAAAATTATAATTATTAAAAACATACGCTTCTATAAAGTAATTAAGAAGACCTTACCTCTTAAGAAAAAAGACTATAATATTATAGTCTTTAATAAGAATAAGGATAACGCTAACCTTATAAAGGATATAATACTATATCGTTTAAGCTATTATAAGACCTTTAACTATTAAGATAATTTTAACTATAATAAGAACGATATATTTAAAGGGGGTAGGCTAAGTAGCCCTTAAGATAAGGGTAACGAGCTAAGGTAATAGTAAGCTCCGAAGCTACTGCCCCTTAAGTAGTAATAGGCTTTATAGCTATTACTATTAACCCTTTATTATACCCCTTCCTTACTTATAATAATAATAAAGCTAAGCGATAATAATATAGATATCTTAATGCTAAATACCTTTAAGGGCTAAATGTATACTTAAGAGAGATTATAAAGGTTTAAAGTAGCTTAAAGACGGCCTTTATAGGTATAGGTTACTTAAGAACTTTTCTAAAGACCTTATAGCTAAAGATATGCTTAATTCCTTATATGCTAAATCCCGGTAGTAAGAGACTTATAAATTCCCCACTTAAAGCACTATAGGCTAATAAGATATACCGACTTAATAATTAGCTAACTCGCTAATAAATTAGTTATATAATAGCGGTTAAGGGAGGGCTTTAAAGGACTATATTAAGGGCTTTAATAACGGAGCTTATTATTATAAACTAACGCTAAAACCTATTTAAGCTAAGTATATTAATAGCCCTTAAAGTAATTTAGTAAAAAAAGAATTAATTTAATAACTTAAGTAACTAGCTAGTCCTTTTTATATTTAGTGCGATAATCGCCGCTATAAAGGGTTCGCCGATAACTTAAAAACAAGCCCTTAAGCGGGATAACTATAAGACGTACTAGCTACCTATAATAAGGCGGGAAATTAATAAATTAAAGTAAAAGGATACTTAAAGCCTTATATATAAACTACTAAGGGCTTAAGTCTTTAATAGGAAATAAGTCTATCTTAAGAAGCTAGTTTAAGGCAAAAAAACCCTTATAAAGGCCCGTTAAGTCGTTTAAAAGGACTAAAACTTAAAGGATAAGCCTATAAAGGAGCTTTATATAGCGGTAGTATACTAAGCCTTATTAAAGCTATTTATAATAATCGTTATAGTTTAAGACTTAAAATAAGAATAATTTAACGTTATTTATACTTATATATATATAAAAGTATAAAAAAAGGCTTTCGTTATATAGCTTTATAAGCTTAAGGATAGTATAGGCTAGGTCTATAAGCTTAATAAAGCCTTATATAGTTATAAAAGCTTGCTTAAGTAATAGTATAACTAAGTAAGCGTAAACTTAAAAGAATATAGCTTTAAGCACCTTAAGATAAATAAGTATATCCTCTGCTATAAAGTAAGCGATATACTTATAATTATCTATATAGATAATTTTATTATAGCGGTACCTTTTAAGGAAGCTATTAAGGCCGCGGCCGATATCTTAACGAGGCTATATAAGACTAAGTAGCTTAGCGAGCCTTAAGATTTCCTAAGTATTTAATTTAAATAAGATAAGGCAGTAAGAACGATTTTTATATACTAAATAAGGTTTGCTAAGAAAATCCTTAAAAAATTAAGTTAAAAGGTTACCGGAGCTATAAAAGCGCTATAGCTAGTAAGATTTAAGGTTCTTTATAACTAAAAAAGTTAAGAACTTATAATAAATACTATAAAGTAACTTTACCGGACTAGTAGCTTTAATTACCTATTAATAAGCACTTAGCTAAATATTATATATATAATAAATAAGCTTTTTAAAGCTAATAGTAACTTAATATATAACTATATAGCAATTATAAAGACGTTATAGCGTTATATTAAAAGCACCTTAAACTATAAAGTTATAATAAAAAGGAAATACTTAATTAAAGACCTTAAGCTTTAAGTATATATAAATACCTCCTTTATTAATAACTAAAGCACTTATTACTTTACGGCAGGCTATATTATATTCCTTAGCAATAAGCTTATCTTTTAAAAAAGCAAAAAGTAAATAATTATAATAACTTTATTAATAAAAGTAAAGTTTATAAACCTTATACTTATAAATATAGCGGCAATATAATAATATTAACTATTAATAAAGCTAAGCTAGCTATAGCTAAGTTTATTTATAATCTTTATAGATAGCTAAAATAAAAGGCTTATAATACTAAATAAAAATAACTTAGCTAAGACTAAGTATATTAATATTTATTATAAATAAATTATTTACTATATTAATAAAGGCTTCTTTTAACTAATATAAGTATAAACTAATAAGATAATCGCTAATAGCTTTATAAAAAGCCTCTTAAAAAAATATAATTAATTTATTTAATAACTAAAAATAAAAAAAGCGGCTAAATAAAGCTTTAAAGGGCTTTATATATAAAAAGGGCGTTATATAAGCGGAATAGCTAATTATAATAAGTTAAGATTAAAAAATACTAAAGTAAGTATAATATATAAAAAAGAGGCTATATTATAAGGCTTTATATATATATACGCCTTATATATAGCTAAGGGAAGGTATTATAAATATAAGGAGTATATACGCTAAGGCCTTATACTTATTTTACTGCGAGAGCCCTAAGCGTAGCCCTAGCCCTTATTTATAGGGGTTAGCTATATATATATAAAGGCACCCCTTTATATATATATTTCTTCTTAGCTAGCTAGATACTGTTATTATCTTCTAGAGCTCCCTCTTTCCACAGTACCTACCTAGGTCAAGTACACGAAAGGTATTTCAGCTCCACCAAGCTTAAAAAAAAAAAGGAGTTCACCCGTCAGGGCCCATCCATCATCAGTCATCCTCACAGGTAGCAAAGCTCGATATTTCTATACACTCTCACCTTAATAGCCTCTTTACGAGGCCACCGAACTCGCCAGGCCGCTAGCGCGCTCTGTCTCGCTCTCACGCACCCTCTTTGGTCCTTGTCTGCCCCTTCTCCGTCTTCTTTCACCCACCCGCAAGCCTGAGCGCACAGCTACAGCTCCCGGAAGCCCCGGTGCGATGGCTTCTTCTTCCCGAGCCATGGCGGCCTTGGCCAAGGCTGGCCAATTGGCCTCCAAAGCCCGTATCACAGCCAGGGCGT
Source organism: Ophiocordyceps robertsii (assembly GCA_027405785.1). NCBI lineage: Eukaryota > Fungi > Ascomycota > Sordariomycetes > Hypocreales > Ophiocordycipitaceae > Ophiocordyceps > Ophiocordyceps robertsii. The sequence continues at coordinate 8,169 of JAPEBW010001954.1, forward strand.
TCTCGGCAGCCACGCCCCTGCGATCCGCCCCCCGGCCGACCGTCGCCATGAAGCTGCAAACTACCGGCCGCGTTGCCTTCCGGAGAGCCTACGCCGACGAGGCTCCCAAACCCAAGCCCGGCAAGCTGCGCAGGACCTTGCGGTGGGCCTGGAGACTGTCTTATCTCTCCGTCGGCGGTCTTGTCGGCTACACCCTTTTTGTCATCTATCAGGACCGACATCCCGAGCCCCAGTACGATCCTGACCCCAGCAAGAAGACACTCGTCATCCTGGGTGAGTTTCCCCTCCCCCCGGGGGGCAAATGGAGCTTGGCGTCTAACAACAGTTAGGAACCGGCTGGGGCTCCGTTGCCCTGCTGAAGAAGCTCGACACTGAAAACTATAACGTCATTGTCGTCTCCCCACGCAACTATTTCCTCTTCACCCCCCTGCTTCCGTCGTGCACCACGGGCACCATCGAGCACCGCTCCATCATGGAACCAGTCCGCGCCATCCTTCGACACAAGCGAGCTGCTGTCAAGTACTACGAGGCCGAGGCCTCCTCCATCGACCCCGATCGCAAAGTCATCAAGATCGTGGATAACTCGGAGATCAAGGGCGCCACGTCGGAGACGGAGATTCCCTACGACATGCTCGTCATCGGTGTGGGCGCCGAGAACGCAACCTTTGGTATACCCGGTGTCCGAGAGCACAGCTGCTTCCTGAAGGAAATCGGCGACGCTCAACAGATCCGCAAGAAGATCATGGACTGTGTCGAGACTGCTGCCTTCAAGGACCAGAGCAGCGAGGAGGTAGACCGTCTGATGCACATGGTGGTGGTCGGCGGTGGCCCTACTGGCGTCGAGTTTGCCGGTGAACTTCAAGACTTTTTCGAGGAGGACATCAAGAAATTGGTGCCCGAAATAAGCCCCCGCTTCAAGCTCACTCTCATCGAGGCCTTGCCCAACGTGCTGCCGTCCTTTTCGAAGCAGCTCATCGACTACACCGAAAACACGCTTCGTGAGGAGAAGATTGACATCAAGACCAAGACCATGGTCAAAAATGTCACAGACAAGACGGTCGAGGCCGACATAACGCGCCCCGATGGCAGCAAGGAACGCGTCATCATCCCCTATGGCCTGCTCGTCTGGGCCACTGGTAATGCCGTGAGGCCCATTGTCAAGGACCTTATGGCGCGGATCCCAGCTCAAAAGGACTCCCGCCGCGGCCTTGCCGTCAACGAATACTTGGTTGTGCAGGGGACGCGCGACATCTGGGCCATTGGCGACTGCGCCGTGGCTGGGTACGCGCCCACCGCCCAGGTCGCTTCTCAGGAGGGCAACTTTCTCGGTCGCCTCTTCAACAACTTGGCCAAGACAGAGAACCACGAGGAACGTATTCGGGACCTGAGCAGCAAGATGAACCTCGAGGCGGGCAATTCGGCCGAGGCCGCCGAGGAGATTGGGGCGCTCGAGAAGAAGCTGCGGAGGATCAAGGACATCAAGCCCTTTCGGTACAGCCACCAGGGGAGCTTGGCGTACATTGGCAGCGAAAAGGCGGTTGCCGATGTGAGCTGGTGGAACGGCAATCTGGCCACGGGCGGCAGCATGACTTACTTGTTCTGGAGGAGTGCCTATCTGTCCATGTGCTTCAGCAGTAAGTTTCCTTGTCCAGCCAGAGTTGGATTCCATGTGGACATCCATTCAACTGACGACTTGTGCAGCCCGAAACAGAGTTCTGGTCTTGTTGGACTGGCTCAAGTCCAAGGCTTTTGGTCGCGATGTGTCTCGCGAGTAGATATGGGGGCGAGAATCTGTGGCATAGAGGGAGGGATGGTGGGACACCTCGGTTCCTTTGCTACCTTTCTTTCCTTTCTTTCCCCTCGGAGTTGAAATGGGTACTTACATAGACTTGGAATGGGATTGGCTGGGATGGTATTAATAGACGGAGGAATGATGGCAGCAGCTGGGCCTGTGTTTCGAGTATGTCATGTTTGGGAGGACTTGTAAGTGGTGAATCAATACCTTTTCCCATGCTCACCACCCTTTTTCCCTCTACTCTGGCACAGCAGCGACCACATCACACAGTGAGAAGCGCGCCTTTCCGCCACGGTGCAAGTTATCCTGTCTATCCCATTGCCATACATCCTTCAATTACACATCCAATGCCGGTATCCGGCAATCGTGAAGGAAAGAAACGCAATGATTTGAGTCACGCATTGGGGAAGACAGGCTCGTTTCAGCCCTCGCTTCAAAGGGTGTAGGGTAGGCCACCGGCTGCAAACGGTTGGCCTGAGGTGCCAAGAACAAGTCTACGAGACATAATTACGTCAGCAGCAGGCTCGTCACCGCCAATCAAGTGTCCGCCTCGGTCCTCAAGGTTCGGCGGCAGCCTTCGCTGACAAGTTTTTCCTAGCGCCGATTGGTAGTGCCAGAATTTTTCAGGAAGGGGACTGGAGCCAGTGACCGGCCGGGAAGGGAAGGCCAGAAAAAAAACTCTAGAATCGGGCGCGGCGAGATTCTTTTTGCACCAAACACCAACAAACCACATCACCCCGACTGCCTCACGACGGCCCTCTGACTTGCACTCCTTCCCAACGTCCTCAGAGGTGTTTTCTCTCAGCCAACTAAATCCCTTGCATCCGCGACACTCATTCTCTTCTCCCATCACGCGACGGAAAGGCTCTACCGACCAAAGCACCTCCAAAAGACGTCGTGACCTCCCTCAAGATGTCCAACTACGGTGGTCGTGGAGGCGGCTACGGAGGCTCGGGCGGCTATGGTCGCGACCGAGGTGACCGTGGAGATCGCGGCGGATATGGAGGCAGTTACGGCGGAGGGTAAGTCCTGCGTTCCTTTCTACGACAATTAATGCTGCTTGAGGTTGCCTCGACGCTCGGCTTGGCCGTCGCTCGGGCACCCTTCAAGGGTCGTTGTCGCAACACCCATCTCCCCCAGCACCCATTTCATCTCCCGAGTCCTCTCCGAAGCCTTACTGATGGGATGGATCAGTCGCAGCGATGGCTACAGCGGTGCTAACGGACACAGCAACGGCTACGGCGGCGGCGGCGGCTATGGCGGCGGCGGCTATGGCGGCGGAGGGGGATATGGCGGCGGCGGCGGCGGAGACCGCATGAATGGCCTTGGCGCTGGATTGCAGAAGCAGTCTTGGGGTTCGTCTTTTTCCCTCGTTCCGCTTGGACACCTGCTAACTGGTCCAATAGACCTCTCGTCCCTTCCCAAGTTCGAGAAGTCCTTTTACAAGGAGAGCCCCGAGGTGGCTGAGCGGTCCGCGGCTGAGGTGGATGCTTTCCGGCGCAAACAACAAATGACTATTGCCGGCTCAGACGTGCCCAAGCCAGTCGAGACCTTCGATGAGGCTGGCTTCCCTCGCTACGTCATGGACGAGGTCAAGGCCCAGGGCTTCCCAGCACCGACTGCCATTCAGTCCCAGGGCTGGCCCATGGCTCTTACTGGTCGCGACGTCGTCGGTATTGCAGAGACCGGCTCCGGAAAGACGCTCACGTACTGCCTGCCCGCCATTGTGCACATCAACGCCCAGCCACTTCTGGCACAGGGCGATGGCCCAATTGTGCTCGTGTTGGCTCCCACTCGTGAGCTTGCCGTCCAGATCCAGCAGGAAATCACAAAGTTTGGCCGCTCGTCTCGCATTCGAAACACCTGTGTATACGGAGGTGTCCCCAAGGGACCCCAGATTCGCGATCTGTCCCGCGGTGTCGAGGTCTGCATTGCTACGCCAGGACGACTGATCGACATGCTCGAGGCCGGCAAGACCAACCTTCGCCGTGTCACCTACCTGGTCCTCGACGAGGCCGATCGTATGTTGGACATGGGCTTCGAACCGCAGATCCGGAAGATTATCGAGCAAATTCGACCTGATCGACAGACCCTCATGTGGTCCGCCACTTGGCCCAAGGAAGTCCGAGCCCTTGCGTCGGAATTCCTCAACGACTTCATTCAGGTCAACATCGGCTCGATGGACCTGTCAGCCAATCACCGAATCACGCAGATTGTCGAGGTTGTCAGCGAAAACGAGAAGCGGGACCGCATGATCAAGCATCTCGAAAAGGTGATGGATAACAAAGACAACAAGATCCTACTCTTTGTCGGCACCAAGCGTGTCGCCGACGAGATCACCCGATTCCTCCGCCAAGACGGCTGGCCGGCGCTGTGTAAGTTTTTTGACTCCCCGCTGGATGCAAGGACTAGCCTTTCTGACTTGCCCTCAGCCATTCACGGAGACAAGCAGCAGAACGAGCGTGACTGGGTTCTCGACCAGTTCAAGACTGGCAAGAGTCCCATCATGGTTGCTACTGATGTGGCTTCCCGTGGTATTGGTGAGTACCTCCCCCCCTTTCCCTGCCCCCCACATCATGGCAACGTCCGGCAACACTCTTGCTGTACTTTACTCTCGTGTCTAGGGGCTCTCTTGAATGTGCGAACTTGCCTGACGTGCTCGTGTCCACACGGTTCTCTGCCCCGGAGTCTTGGTCCGCTGTGTGGCTGGCACTCTTGCCATGCTCACATTTCCACTCTTGTACCGTCCTGCAGACAATGGTACATTTGTGGAATTTGGCGTCTCTTGACTAGATCAAGCTGTCTCCCAAGGCTTCCTGACCCGTGGACCCGCTGGCCGCCTTCCGCCAGGGTGGATGGCACATGTCGCACTTGGATTGCCCCAGTCTGCCCAGGAGTGGAAGCTACACAGACGGTCTATATATACTTAGCCGTCTCTTCGCATTCTCGCGCCGGAATCGTTGCTGTGCATGTCCGCCTTCGCCTGCTAACCTTTGTTTGCCAAAAGATGTTCGCAACATCACTCACGTGTTGAACTACGACTACCCCAATAATTCGGAAGACTACATTCACCGCATCGGTCGAACTGGCCGTGCTGGAGCCAAGGGCACCGCCATCACCTTCTTCACCACTGATAGTTCGTCTCCCCCCCCACCAACCCCTGACCTTGACTCGATTTGACGGGAAGCTAACACATAACCTCAGACCAGAAGCAGGCGCGCGACCTAGTCAATGTGCTTCAGGAGGCCAAGCAGCAAATCGACCCACGCCTTGCTGAGATGGCGCGATATGGCGGCGGCGGCGGCGGTCGCGGTTGGGGTGGCTATGGGCGCGGACGTGGCGGTGGCGGCGGTAGAGGTGAGTGGCGGCGACATGGTGACATTTGATGCGGCGAGGAGAAGCTGACGCCGTGAATTGCAGGCGGCGCCAACGCCAACAGCACGGCCCTTGGCGGTCGAAGATGGTAATGCAGTCAAGGCCTCGACGCGCTGGCCTGCGCATCGAGCATGAGCTGGACATGCAAACCCGCACACCGGATCGTAGCAAGGCATATGGCACCCAACGGCGTTTGATAGAGGACAGGAATGGTTTGTTTCCCAAACTAGACATGAAGTGGCAGGGGGGGAAAGTGCCTCCGCGGCCATCGCATTTCTTCTTGCAATTTGCAATCCGAGGGGACCAAAAGACGGCTTTGAACCTCGGATGAAGGTGGCGACGCTCTGCGTGTCGAATCTTTCGCGTCGTTTTCACTTGGCTTCCCGGAGGCACCGGTAGAGCTGGCTTTGGTCAAGAACACACCACAACAAGGTTGTGGTAGCTGCATGTCTATAGAAGACGACAAGGACACATGGTTTGAGAGTGGGACGGGAGGCCGGGGACAGGGCGGCCGCAACTGTGACCGGTTTCTCTAAGGCATGGCTTGATGCCGAGACCATGGACTCCCCCTCCCCTCCCCCAAGATCTTGAAGCCAGGAGACTGACTGGTCCTCTTTCTTTTTAACTCGGACGATGTATTCCTCTTCATGTTTGATTTGACTCGAGATGCCCGTGTCGGTGTCGACAGTTGCTCGATGGGGCTGACTGACGATGCAGGCGGACTCCTACCACGATAACTTGTAGTTTTACGTTAGAAGCATATGAAAAGTTGATTTTATCTCAACCATGGAAGTGGAGAGGGTGACGGCTGCTCCAGGATGGGCATGTCTTCCTCGTCGGGCCTCGCTCCTGGTCTGCTCGGGGTTCTCCCGGGCTCTACTGGCAGCATGGCGTGGACGAGCGACACGTGTTTCCCATGCGAGTTTTGGATCGTCTTCTCAAAGAATGGATGGCGACCTGAAATTTAGTTTGATTGGATGGAAATTGGCCATCTGTGCCGCCTGTCTCTTGTGTGCCCGGCCTGTCTCTAGTTTTCTGGGACACGGTAGGGAGACAGGACGTGAAGGGCATGGAGATGGGGAGAGCTACCGAGAAGTGCCGACGGCCCATGTCTGTGGTTACAGTAGATTTAGAGGAGTCGTCTTGCTGGAGAACCCTGCCCCCCTCTAGAGCTCTCCCCTTTGGAATTTCGGCCCCCTTTTTCCTCACGCCCCTCGTTGTGTCCTGCTCTTGCTGTCTATCCCTCACCCCCTTGCCGTCTGCTTGTCCCACCGCGGGTTGCGCATCATCGACCAAGGGATGTGGGGGGCGAGCGAGGCGGATGGCGAACTTGAATGATGAGCTTAGTGGCGAGCAACCAGGAAAAGGAGAAGCAGCAGCAGAAGGCCGCGTCCGGGTCATTCCGAAGCCACCATGAAGCCGTCACCCCCTAAGAGTCCAACTAAGAAATCAACTAAGAACCGCCCCGCGCTGCCGCCAACCAACTAAAAAAATACTCGACTGCATGCTTGCCTTGCTCCCCTCCCACCCCCCCTTCCTCCTTCACCCCGTTCATCCCATTCATCTGTCCATCGAAAGGGGGGGGGGGTCCCATCGGACCACGTTACCGGGCGAAAGAGACCACTATAGACGATAGTGGCTTATGACAAGGAAAGAAAAGTTCGGGAAATGGGAAGACGAAGAAGAAGGGGGGGGTTGCGGCCAAAAACAAACGCCATCGGTCCCTTTATTTCTCCTAATGCGCGGAGGGGGCGGCGGCGGCGGTCGCGGCGGCAAGGAGAAAGACAAACTGCAAGGCGGGGGCGGATAGGTGTGTTGTATGTACAAGCATGTGGTATTCGTATGTATGTACGTATGTGGGCAGGTATGATTTGGCCAACACACGACAACAGACAGCCATTGGGCCGGTTAGAGGAGTGGCAGCGGAAAATGGTCAGCACGTGTCGCGTCGGCCATTCTCACTCTCACTCTCACTCTCACTCTCACTCTCACTCTCACTCTTACTCTTACTCTTACTCTCACTCTCACTCTCACTCTCACTCTCATTCTCACTCTCACTCTCACTCTTACTCAATACTATCTCACTCACTCTCACTCTCACACTCTCACTCTCTTAGTCCCTTGCTGCCTCGACGGCCCCCATTCACAACATCTGCCCCCCCCTATACACACACACACATATATACACACACACACACACACACACACACACACACACACACACACACACACATGTACATATCTAGCCCCCCTATAGTTTAGGAATAAGGACAGGGCTTTTCCCCGGAGCTAAGGGTAGATAGAGAACTCTAGAGCAGGCTGGGTCTTGGGGCGGGGGCATTAAGGGCTCTGCTTCACTGTCGGCTCCCCGATCTGGACTGGATAGCCATGCTGCCATCCGCCGATAAACGCAGACACGTCCCCCCCACCTTGGAAAGGCCCCCTCCTTGCTTGGAAAGGAGGGGGGGGATGAACTAGTTGGCGTGACGTGTGCATGTGCGTGTGCGTGTGCGTGTGCACTTACTCGAATATATAGCAGGCCAGATACATAGGCGAGAGATGTGTTGACTGCAGAGCCAGATGGAGTTGTGTGCTATATATATATCACATACACACACACACTCACGCACACACTCACGCACACACTCACGCACACACTCACGCACATATGCATGTCTACCAACACGCTTTTTGTGCTGAGTATGATATTTGCATCGCACGTGTACGAAGCCATCACGGGAACGGGTTTAAGGGGAGGGGGGGAAGGGGGGCCGGAAAGCCGCATTCAGACGAGGGCAGGTTCACGGCAGCAGTTCATCCCGAGCAGAAAAGGGAAAGAGGATGAAGTCCATCAAATAGGCATGTGCAAGCACCAAAGGCTTCATTTTGCATCTATTACTCTTGAGCACAGTCCAATGAGGGAGAGGAGGGGAAGGCCCGGCTGCTGCAGGCCCCGGATGGGTCCCGGGGGTCCAAAGAGGGGGGCGTGCACGAGAGCAAGCAGAGGCGGACGGAGCCGAGCATATGGCAAGGACAAAGGGCGAGAAAGGGGGCGGAGAAGCGTAGCAAGAAGGTGTCGAAACGGTGCGAATTAAGCCTTGGGAATAGGGCAAGAGGGAGGAAAAGGGAGAAAGGGGGGGTGGGCCAGTAAGGGAACGACAAACCCAAGACGGTCTTAGCAAATGGTGAGGATGAGGGGAGGCGGCGGTGCACACGAGCCCCGTTTTCGATGCAAACACGACGCCCAGGAGCGGCTTAGGCCCGAGGGACCCGGCCATGGATGGTGTCTTGAAGCGACGGGAAAGGCTTGTGCCGGCGAAAGGGGGGAGGAGACTGCCTTACGGGGCGCACGCCCACACCCACATGCGTCCAATGTGTGGTGTGAAGAAATGAAATGGGCGAGCAGCCAAGGCTGTCTATTCACTGACCAGCGCCCTGCCAACCGCGCTGCGTCGAGTCGAGAGCAGACATGATGATGATGCGGCAGTCGGTGTTGGCATCCGCGCCATAGCATGGCATTCGTTCCCCTTGCTCGGCTCGTCCAGGCACATGGCAGGCAT
>JAPEBW010001955.1:0-16895 GCA_027405785.1 Ophiocordyceps robertsii
CCTGGATTGTCGTCTTTGCCGTCTTCGTGTGCCCCATTGCCTTGCCTGCCTGTCTGGACGGTAAAGGCAAGCAGCCAGGGGCTTGTCTCGAGGTCCCGCGGCAGAAACCCCCGGCGAGTCATTAGCCCGCACCTTAAGTTGACCTCGACAGGGCCCGTAGCCGCCCGCTGCACGCACGCATCGTCTGAGGCTTGTGCTGCCGCCGCCTTGGCCAGAGACGGCCTACGGCAGGGCCCACAGCGCCTCGAGTGCCAGAGGGAGCTGGAACCCGCCTTGGTCAGTCACCTGGCCCTTTTTTTTTTGCCTTTCCCTACCTGGTGCCTGGTAGGTAGGTGCCTATTTACCTACCTACAGTATCTACCTACCTACCTACCTACCTACCTAGGCGGATACTATAAAGGTAGGTAGGTATGTATGTACTTACAGGTAGGCACCTTGCGAGACAGACATCTACCCATCAAGTGCCTACTCTGTACTAGTGGTGGGACCGCCTCTCTACCCATAGCACTGTACCGAGATACCCCACCACTTGCCTACCAGGTACCTAAGTAGGGCACCTAGGTGGTAGGCCAGGTGGTGCGCGCAAACGGAAGGCCAGTTACCGAGCAGCGCCCTCCTGTCCTGTACAGTACCTTCCCCGGAGCCCAAAAGTGGATACACCACACACACACCACTATGCATATGTGCATACATATGTACTTCCGTCCGGGTACGTACAGTATGTACACGTCTATCTAGGTATCTGCCACTTAAATAGATAAGGTAGGTGCCGGGTACCCACCCACGCACGCACACCGGTGGGGGTGGACACGCCGCTTCTGGACGTCTTCCAGAACATGGCATCGAATCCCCCTTCGCCACCATGTTTTACTCCCTGCCCTTCTCAACCCCCCCTCAGCTGCCAAACAGAGGGCCGATATATGTAATCAATTCCTCCCAGACGTCACACAGCTATCCCCGCAATCACCACCATTCGCTCCTCCCACCAACACAAAAACCCATCGGCCACGGGCCAGACGAGAAGAAGAAATCTTCAAGTCTTGGACGCCTCCATGACGCTTCCTCCAGTCGCTCGTTCCAGTCAGTCGTCCCAGTCAGTCTCAGATGACAACAGCTCTGCCTGCCGTACAACAACGCCCACGCGTCCAGTTCGCCTACAACATTCCACCCACATCTTCAATCACCACTCATATGTATGTGCCATGCCCCCCCCCCGGCCTTGTCTCACCACGTCACGGCAACAACGTGCCATCATGGCAACCGTCAGGCAGACACTGGCCGTTTCCCATGGCCCAACGAGCCCTCTCCAAGACGATTGAATGTTCCGCACTTTGGCCTTGATCATCATCTCATCACAGCATCATCCTCCTCGTCACAAAAGGGAAGCCCCGTCAGTGTACAACATGTATTCCCGTGCCCAGTTCCTTATCCGCGTATCTCATGCAGCCATGCCTGCGTCCATCCGCCTGTGCATACACGAGCGCCCGGACCGGCTTCTATTCCCATCTACAACAGCCCTGGACCCTTTCTCACTCGCGCCGCATCGCTTTCCGAGTCCCCCCAGTCCATCGAACGCTGGATACCAGTCAAGCCTCGCTTCCCCAACCTGGTTTGCCCTTTACAACACCACCCCCTCACTGACTGCGACCTGCCTTGTCGCCCTCCAAGTGAATCTCGGCCACCTCGTCCGAGTCCCCCTCGCTACCTGTCCGCGCCGGCACCGCAATCACCCCCTGCCCCTCCCACGCGGCGTTGTCTTCGACGGTCGCGCTCGACGCCATGTCCGTGTCCTGCTCCACAAATTCCCGTCCTCGCTCGTCGCCCGAAGACTCGAACTGGACGTCGTCGCTTCCGCACTCGGCCCCCGTCGACCCCTCGGCCGAGCCCGAGCCCAGTCCGTTAAAGTTCCACCCCTGCGTCATGTCCAGAGACTTGGACTCCAGAGGCTGATAGGTGCTCGGGACTTCGGCCCCATCGCCCTCGATACTTCGACGCACTGTCTCGTCGTAGGCCGGAAGTTCCTCGTCGTCGGGCCTTGAGCCTTGCTTGCTGTTACTTTTGGCCGTTTGAAACCCGTCTTCGCCCGAGTCGGCGTTGTCGCAGTCAGACCCAAACGTCTCCTTGTCGTACTTGTCCAGAATCTCGGCAAACCGCGGCCCTCCCAATGGGGCATTGGAGCGTCGGCGGTAAAAGAGCAGGTAGGCGGCACTCGTCACCATCGACATGGGATCCGACACGACATGCACCGACGAGTCTGTTCCAGGAGTTAGCGAGCGCCGTCCTCGCGACATGCACACACGGGTTGCCACGCACCGTTGAAACTGTACCAGTTTCCATCCACAAAGTTCTTGGCATAGGCAGTGTAGTGGCCTCCGCCGAGTCCGCCGTAGTGGTCGTCGATGGCGATCAAGTCGTACACCTCGACCTTGCCGTCGTCCTTTTCAATCACTCGCGAGGTGAGGTCAAGGCTCTCGGTGGGAAAGTCGACGAGCACATCCAGCTTGTCGCGTCGCCACCCGGAGCTACTAAACCGCTTGAGGTGCGCCACCAGAATATCCGGCGTCTTCCACAGGTCAAACTTCTTGCTCGCTCGCCGGTGCTCCTTGCACCGTGGACAGTACCACATGTCCTGCTCCGACAGCACCTCTGCGCGCTCAAACTCGTCCAGACACTCCTCCAGTGTGATGCCTCTGGACTTGCGCGTGAGCCGTCTTTTCTGCTTGGCCTCAAGGGCGGGGTCGTGCAGTGTCTCGAGGTCGGTGAATGTTCTCCCGCCTTGAGCAACATCGTAGCGTCCCGTGTTGCCAAAGACCATCTCCCAAGCCTCTTCGTTCCAGTCGACCGTGATCCCCTCGTAGAGACGGACCAACGGCCCGCCGTCGGCGACTGCTGCGGGCATGGGCTGCGGGCTGACGGCCGAAGGCATGCGCTGTTGGCTTTTTCCGCCCCTCGTCTGCCTGTCGCGGCGCTTGTTGCCCTTTTTGCTGTACGTCTTCTGGCCCTTGAACTTCTTGCGGCCACCGGCTCCGAACTTCGCGTTATGTCGCCCTGGTCGAGCCGAAAACTGCAAAGCTGTCAGTAATGCCACCGAGGCCGTCTCGAGCTCTGGGCCCACCGGCGAGCATACCCTGGCGGCCGGAGAGGCTTCCTCGTCGCTCGACTCTTCCGTCATGCGTGTCTGGGGGGTTTCTGACCGCGTCTCGTCTTCGTTGCTGCTGTCCTCGTTGCCCGAGAGCGTGCTATCGAGGCTCTCGGGGCTGGCTTGGTCCACGTCCTTGACATATGGGATGCGATCAGACAGCTTGGGCAGCGCACACGCGTTGTCGACATTGGACCACCCGGTCGGGACAGTGCCATCCGCGTCGCTCCCAAAGTAACAAAGCTCAAAGAGGTTCTGCAGCTGCGGGTCGAGAAAATTGTTCGGGTTGGCAAACTTGGGCTGGCGAGTGTTGAAGCGCTTGAGGACTTGGGCTTGCACGCTGGGCTTGCCGTGCGCGTCCCTCATGGTGATGTCGACCATGTCCTCCTCGCCCTCCACCGAGCAAGCGGCCACTTTGCTGTCCCCAGAGGAGTCAGCGTCCGAAGCCGTGGTGAGCATCATGTCGCCATCCGCAAGGTCGGCGTGCCCGTTCGCGTCATGTGCATCAGCGAGTTTGGACCACGTGGAAAAGGTGGCAACCCTCTCGAGCACTTTACGCCGTATCAAGTCGAGGCTGGACGCCTCCTTCCGGGTCAGGGTGATGAAGTGGGGAGGCGAGAATCCCTCGAAACTTCGCCCCAGCAGCTGAGGCCGTCGATGGAGAACGGGAACAACCATGGTCTCGCACAGTTCGTCTTCGGACTCGGCCGAATCCAGAGGCGAGTCGATGTCCAGCATGGAGCGATACTTTTTCCGCGGTGCCTTACCCGGCCAGTTCGTCGGGACGGCTTCCAACTCGTGCATTGTCGGCGTGTCCGTGTGCGAAATCTCCTCGGAAATGTCCTGGCGATTGTCGTACATTTTGAAGAAACGATCTTTGAACTCCTCACACCCCATCAATCGCTCTGCGGGGACACCCGTCCGCCCCGATATGTACTGCTTGAGCCGTTCGACTGAGCTGTGCTTGGGCAATTCCACCTGGATCTTAACGGGGGTGTCATTGAGCGGAAAGAACTTGACTACTCTGGACCACATGTCCTCCATGGGCAGCGGCAGGGTCAGGTTGTTGAAGGGATCAAACGTGATGCTGATCTTGCCGCACTCGGGGCACCTCAGTGTCGACTTGTACATGCCGGTGAACAAATCCGCAATGACCGAGTCGTCCCGCCGGCGAGTGATGTCCCACACCTTGTCCGCCATTTCCCGTATCGCCTCTGGATTGTTGATCATGTCGTCGGTGGAATCGGGCTTCTCAATGTAGGGCTTCTTTTTGATACGGCTCAGATCCTCCTGAAGGGCGTCCAGGAGAAAGCCGAGAAACTCCTGAGAGTCCTGTTGACCCCAGCCCGAAAAGGTGGGACGGCAGCGGCCAACTGTAGACTTGAAGTCGCGAGGGCTCACGGCGCTTCTCCCCTCGTCGTATACTTCCCTCAGAAGGTTGCCATAGGCTATCGCCACCCTGCCCTCGTAGCCCAGGACGTTTGACTGGTTGATCTCGGCGAGGTGTGACTCGGTCAAGAAATACTTGGACAATTCTTCGACGCTTCGGACGCACTGTAGCGCCGAGTTCATGTAGCAGGTGTTTCCTAGGTTGTGCAAGCCCGCGGCCCCGAAACCCCTGCCGAGCCGCTTCTTTTGGGCTCGGCCACGAGTGAGGGGGCCGTCACGGGACGGGCTGCTCCTATTGCCGTTGGCCTTGGACGAGAGAGCCCCAATGTTTATTCTTGATGGGATAGACTTTTCCGTAATCTTCTCTTGGCCGGTGTAGCTGCTGACCCAGTATTTGCCGATCGACTCGTCCACGACGAGCGTCTGGTCGGTGGTCAGATTGTAGTGCTGGAGAGTCGTTTGGCCGTTGAACTTTTCGTTGGTCGTATGGTCCGCCAGCTGCACCGCGATTTTCGAGTCTCGAACGTGAGAAAACGTCACAATGTCCAGCAAGAGACTCGGCCACGCATGCTGGGAGTGGTTCAAGTTTGGCCCTTGCCGTCCGGGAGAATCGGGGGGCGTGAGAGTCGAATGTGACTCATAGGGACCGCCGATTGCCGGTCGATCAGCGGGAATGGTGAAAAGGCGAACCTTGCGGTCCATGGGAATACCCGTAAGAGCCTTGAGTTCCTTGAGAAAGGTCTGGGCGTGGGCGGCGGAGCTCCTGGCGAGGACGAGGGGCGGCGGGTTCCTGGCCTTGAGAGACTGCTCTATCGGCAAGGGGCTGACATCCGACCAGAGGCGATAGACGTGAAAGACGGGCGGGTGAAACTCGTACATGATGTTGGGCGGGTCTTGCTTGCTATCGGCCGTGTTGACGGCAATGCGAACAATGGGGGCCTGGCCATCTTTGATGCCATACCAGGCCATGACCAGCTTCCACGCGTCGTCGGGAAACAGCTCGAAAGATTCGAGGCCGGCTCCAGGCTTGAGGCGCACAAAACTGATGCCGCCAGGATCCTTGATGACGTCGTAAATGATGTCGGAGTTGTCGACGGGGCCCAGGGAGGCCTCGGCCGAACTCATCTTGGAGGCCTTGGGATCGGGTTGCAGTGCAAGCGCTTGGCTCATCCAAGATCGCGATACCAGGTATGCCACGGTGCCCTGCTTGATTGGAGCTTCCGCAAAGGCCTTGAGAAGCACCTCAATGATCTTGACTTGCTCCGAGAGGGGGGGAGGGGCTATTGTCGCTTGCGTCAGTGACATTTCTTGGCAATACCAAGCAGGCGGAGAGAAGGGGGAATGGAATCAGGATTCGTAGCGTACCTTCCGAAGAGACGTCTTGGGTAGCGCCATGGCCATTCGTCTCGATTGCATCGACGCTCATGTCACGCGGTAGGCCGTCCGACGACTCTTTGCCGCGATTGATGGTTTGAGACTTGCCCATGTCTATGTCGCCGTTCTTGGCAGCAGCATCTGCTTCTGGGTCCATGCCCGAGGCGCGTCGTTTGAGTGGAGATGACGAGCGGCGAGGCAGCTCGTCATCGTCATTCATAATGGCCCGTCTCGAGGCTCGAAAGGGAGACTGGCTTCTGGCCAGGTTGAGCGCAGGGCCAGCCTCGTCACCTCCCCTGTCGCTGTCGAGTGAGAGCTCAGCGTAGGCCGAGGCGCAGGGGGACGAGGCCGCAGAGGAAGCGTATTCGGCAGAGACGAGAGACGATGCCTGGGTTTGCAGCCGCGGGGGAAGGCTGGAGGCGGGAAGCGAGTCGGCGCGGAGGTAGAGAGGCGTGCTAAGCCCAGAGGTTGCCGACGGAGCGGAGAAGGAGAGGGCTTGGTCGTCGTCGGGCTCGCTCGAGGGCAAGGCGGTATCGGGAGACGGCGAGCTGGAAGGGTCTAGGTCCCTGGAGGCGGGCGGGCGGGCAAGCTTTCTCTTCTTTGAGGAAGACGTCTTGACAGTGAGCTGCCCGGGCAGCTCGGATGCAAACCTGGATCGTCGGCGGATCGAGCGAGGAGAGTCGACAAACGGCAGCAACGTCGCATTAAGCCGGCGCGTCTGTGCTAAAGGGACAAGCGGCAGCAGTTATGAGGATGAAACAGACACGAAAGCAGCCAAGCATCACACGGCGAGGCCAGCGGAAGGGGGAGGCTGCGATGGGGGCGAGCTGGCCCAGCATGCACCCCGGGGAGCGCGGCGTCGTCGCAAGGGATGTGGGGTGCCGGGCAACGAGAGGAGAAGGAAAAAATAAGAATTGAGGCGAGGCGGCAACTTGGCCGTGAATCAAGGTCGTGGCACCGAGCGGTCAGCGATACCGGGGTTCCGCTTCTCACGAGGAGCGAGAAGACGTCTCTTTGTTCGTCAGGAAGTCGTCCCTTTTTGCCGGTCGCGAAAATCAGTCCCTAGGCGGGCAGGGCAGGCAGAGTCGGATGGAGGGTTTCAAGCCCGAGTTCCAGGGCGAGAGTACAGGTGCGCACAGGCAAGGCAAGAAAGAGTACAAGCACGGACAGGCAAGAGTACAATCACAGACAGAAGCAAGGCATGTACATGTATCTCTCTGCTCGTGGGTTGGTGCTGGGGCAGGTGGCTTCTGGACGTGACCCCGTTACCTGATCGATACCGCCATTCTGCCCAGTGGTGTACTCGTGGCGGTGCCCAGTAGGTACCTGGCCAGTTCTCCACGCTACCCTGTCCACCAGCGTCAAGGTCAGCAGCTGCTGCCACTCGATACTTCGAGAGAAGTCAGGAGGATCCGTGCCAAAAGTACCCAGTTGCACAAGTGGCAGTACCCCCCCAGGTATCTATGCTCGCTGCACTCGGGAAAGGGCCAGGGCGCCCTAGCGCGTTGCGTCCAGGCTGTCTCGGATACAGCAGGTACAGAGTACCAAGAGAGTAGGTTCCGGGCAGTAAGCATTCCGCCCGCCTGTGTAGCCACGCAGGGTACCCGGATGCCTTGCCTTAGCTACCGGGGCTGGGTGCGTGGTGGACGCTCTGTTAGCATCTTGGGAAATGTACCCAATCCATCATCCTCTTGTCGTCAGCAACCCCCTGAACAGGAGGAGCATCTGCACTTACTGTACAGATACTGTACATATCCCACGCCCTCGGGCCTGACAACAGAGCATGGCCAAACAGCGGCGGCCGCCTCGGCCCTGGCTTCAGGTACCGAGAACCATTCGTCGAGCGGCCAGCTCGTAAAGAAACTTCTGGCACCTACTAGTAGGCTCCGTGGCGAAGGCCCCTCTGGATTAATAACCCTGGCTTGCGCAGAAGCACGATTACATAGGTACCTAGGTACATACCAGGTTGGCAGCATGTGCAGTACATACATGTGGAAAATATACCAAAATACCAGTCATCTCTAAACGGAGGTGCCTCCACTTTTGGCAGAGGTGACTGGTATTTTGGTATATTTTCCACAATACATGTATACATAGGTGCCTAGGTACCTGGGTAGACTATACCTTTGTACCTGAGCTGACCATGCGCTAGAGCTCAACCGACCCTCTACAAAAGCTGCGATGGCCATAGTACCAAAGTGGGGCTATGGTCGGATGGGGGGGGGGGGGTCAGTTGAATTATGTATGTATGTACATACTCGCCCACGCCCACGCTCACGCCTTGCAGCGGCAGTCATCCATGAGCTTATATTCAATGCCTATACTCTGTACTCAATGCCTATATTCAATGCCCATGAGCCGGCCGGTGGCCTCGTCACTCATCTACCATGTCTGGCAACGCAAACCCCGTCACTCCCGTCTAGGCTCTGCCGTCCACACCTCCTTTGAAGCCTCGCCTCTTGCCGCATGCTCCATCTCCCGACGATTCGTCATTATCGTCGACCCTTGACCCGCGGCGAGGCGGTACCTTACAATACAATGGTTTCCAACCGGCCGTTCTCCAACTCCATATGCTGCGTACCTTGTCCCCGGAGATTTCTGCACATGGCCGCCCGCCAAACTGATTCGCTCTTCCATGAAACACAAAGACTCGTTCCAACAAGGAGACGCCATCGAGTTGCTTACAACTTGGCATCCGTCTCCTCAAACTCGCTCAGCTCCTTGACCGGCCTGGCTTCCTGGCTAGCCGGGAGACCAGCCTTGTGCTGCCGAATGTCGGTGATTTCTCGAGCAGTCTCTACGGCCGAAGGCGCGCCTTGACTCGCTTCAGGCTCAACGGATTCCGCAGTTTGGCTCAGCCCAAGTACCTTGGCTTGGGAAATGATTGATTCCCGCTTGCTTTGTGAGACGTCAAGCTTCTCCTCGAGGTAGCCTTCGAGCAGGTCCAAACTCTGTCGCTTCTCCTGCGGCACGTCGTCGAAGCCCGAGGTCCGCAAAAGGTCAATTACCTTGAGGTCCAGCTCTTCCGCACCGCGGGCGTGTAGATGGACCGATATGCGCGCTCGGCTGCTCGAGTGCGGGCTCAGAAACTTGTTGTAAAACTCAACTATCTCTGCTTTGGTGAGCGGTCTGATGTTGGCGGCGTCGAGTTGCGCTATCCACGACTGTTAGCTTGCCTCTTGCCCACCAAGTGGCGTGCACATTGCTTACCTAGCTCGAAATCATAGCACTCGCTACAGATGTGAGTCCAGTGTCTCGATGATTCCTGGTCGAGGTTTCTCAGCTTCTCAAGCCGCTTGATGATGAGACTTCGCTTGTGGCCCTCAAAGTCAGACTCGCTCATCTTTTCCAGCGTCTGGCCAAACTGGGCCAGGAAGGCCTCGATGCGGCCGTCCAGGTACTTCGGTGACCTCTCGCTCTGTATCAGGAATCGGAAGCCGCAGGTGGTCGAAAAGTCTCGGGTGCTCGCAAACACAATGTATCCAAGCTGTTCTTTCGTTCTGAGCTGATCAAATGCGGGCTCATGAATCATCTGTTCGATGAGCAGCGTCTTGGCGCGAGCCACCCGGTCGCCTATGGTGCCAGTGTGGAACCACGTTTCGATACAGTGGTTGACGGTTTGCGGGTTTTTAAGCGTCTTGTTGAAGACGTAGTTGGATCCGGGCGGCAAGATGAGCGAACGAATGATGGGCCACTCTGAGCGGGGCAGCGCGCGCGGCTTGAGAGTGGCGACGAGCATGTCCGTAACCTTGAGGGCTTCGCTCCTGTACATGTTTCCGTGGACATACACCTCAATGTACAGCTGGGCCAGCATCTGCTTGTGAAACAACCGGACCGCATCCGCCGTGATGGCCGACAGCTCTGCCTCGAGCTCCTCCACGGAGTAGTCGCACTCTCCGTTTAGCCAAGAGATGTAGTCGCTGGTCTGTTGATAGGATGTCTGGAGCTGAAAATTCTGGAAGCCGCGCATCAGTCGCTCCTTGGCAATGTCGAATCGTTCGTCCTGGATGTTGATATCTCGCATGGTCACGACGACTTGTTCCAGCAAGACGGGGAGTTTGTCGTTGTATCCCGATATGGTCAAGCACAGGCCGCGCTCCTCGACTGTAACCATGTAGTCCAGGCCAGCGATGTCTGCATCGTATGAGTACTCCTCAAGCGCGTCCTTGACGAGCGTCGTATACAGCCTCGCCTTGACGTTGTTTTCCGCCGTGGCGTTTATTATGGGGTTCTTCAGAGTGACCATGACGTTGGCCTTGGGGACCCAGAAAGTGTCGTCCTTTTTCCACCAAGTGCGTGCTTGCGAATCATTGCAAAGCAGGCGCGGAGCAAGGGCGGGTTCCCCGACGTCTTTCTTTTCCACCTCGAGCTTGTTGGGGATAAAGTTGTTCCTGTGTGGTAAATGAAGCTCGGGGAACCGCTCCGACGCAGGCAGGTTCATCGCCCGCTTCAGGTCCGCCATGAGATCTTGGGGAATCTTCCCGTATTGGTACTCGGTGCCGTACCACTTCTCCTTTTGGTCCCATTCGCCGGGAAATTTTTGCGAGACGACCATCAGACGCAGGTTCTCCGGTTGTAACAGGGACAGGGCCTTCTCGATCAGCTTGGCGTCAAATGTGCGCAGGCGGCTGTGACCGCTCAACAGCCACTCGCGCGGCAGAGGCAGCTGCATCACGGAGCTGGTTGTGCTCGTAAAACCGCTTGCGGGGGTCTTTTGCTTGAACTTAAAGTTCACATCTGCCATTCCCTTTTGCTCGTCAAAGATCCACCCTTGGGGAGAGGCTTCACGCAGCAGGGAGAGGTACTGGAAGAAGATTTTGGCAATCTCAGTGTAGTTTTTGAGACCCTAAAGATAGTTCGTCAGCACAGCCATGCGCCGATCTCGGGGAGAGACGTACCTCTTCCGTCAATCGAATATGCACGTCGAATATGTCTGGCGTTCCAGGGCAGACCGAGGAGGCGCCACAACCCAGGCTGTTCGCCCAGCCCTTGCTCTTGACGTACGACATGATACTGCCAGGGCCCTCATGGCCGATGAGGTGGCTGATGTACTTGCTCGGCTGCGACTCGTAGAGAGTCTCCTCGTCGAAAAGGGGGAAGCTGAGCCTGAGCTCCCTCGAGTCCATGATTGGCTTGGCAAAGCACTGCGTGCCCAGATCGCATTCACGGAAGGGAACCTCATCTGTCCAGCGGTTGGGGGGCAGCTCTTTGTTGACGATTGGGGAGAAGAGTTCGACGACCCACTTCTGGAGGACGTCAAGAGGCTCACGGCCGAGAACGACGAGCTTCATGCGATTGGCAGAGTAGTGCTTGGCGTGAAACTCGATGAACTTGTCTCGCACATTGACTCCCCTCGACTCGGGGATCGTCTTGAGTACCTCGAAGTTGCCCGTCGAAAAGTGACAATGGGGGTGCCCGGGGTTCGACAGGGACTTCTCCAGCTGGCTGAGGCGCCACGCGTCGTTTTGCAGGTTCTTCTTGTTCTCCGAGTCGACGGCCTTCAACTCCCGGTCCAGCGCGCTCGACAGGAAAAGGGGCTCAATAAAAAAATGGGCAAAACGGTCCAAGGCCCCACGCAGGGGCGAGGGGTTAGCATCAGAGGGGTCCTGGTCGTTTGCTGGTTTCGCAGCAACATCAAAATAGTAGTTTGTGGAGGTGGTGGTCGTGAAGGCATTGGAACTGCCGGAGTTGGCAGCGAGGTACTGGTTATATTCGTTCTCGACGGGGAATTTCTTGGTCCCCATGAACAACATCTACATTGGCACGACAGTTAGTCGTCTCGTCGGCACGGGGCCAGTTGAAAGATGGGGGAAGGTCACGCACGTGCTCTACGGCGTGGGCCATGCCGGGCATGCCCTTCTCATCGCTAAAGTTTCCGACGTTGACATCGAGGGCGGCGCTGGCCTTGTCTGTCTCGGGATCATGGACCAGCAGGGCCTCGAGCTCGTTCTCGAGGCGGACGACGCGGTAGTCGCGGTCGTCCAGGGACGGCTTCTCAAGACAATCCGTCAGGACGACGACGGGGGTTTGGCGGCCCGGGGCCAGGCCGGACGACTGAGAGGGAGGCATTGGACCGAGCGGACGGCAGCCAGGCCTCGTGCGAAGATAGGGGGGCAGCGTCCCAGGGCGCAAAGCAGAAGTAGCGAGGAGGCTGAGGGCTCGTTGAAGGGCGGACAAAGACTGGCGGGACGGAAAGATGGCACAGGTCAAGGCCAAGGACGGGAGACGACGACGAAGACAAGTCGGTGGCCTGGGCCATAGGGTCATGTTAGGTCGGGCAAGGTGAAAAGGCAGAGGTAAGGTAAGGTACTGAGGTAGACAGTAAGGGCAGGTCTGGGTACGGATCGGTACCTACTTGGCTGGCAGCCCAGATGCTGGTGGAGACACTGGCGAATACGCCGCTGCAAAGCGGTGGGGACGATGCGGACGATGCGATGCGGCTGGCACTGGCTCCCAGGGGACGCGATACGGTAGCGGCTAGCGCCTGTCTCAGTGTCAGAGGCAGGTAGGCGGGTACATGGAGGTACTTGTGGTGCCGAAAGCGATGGCGGACCGGAGAGTCGGGAGAGGGGGAGAGGGAGCTGCTGCTAGTAGAAAGAGCTCTGCTACCTACCAATGGAGGGACCAGAGCCGACTACCTATATATATATCAAGCGGCTAAATATTTCAAGCCGACTATATACATATATATCAAGTCCTCCTCCCCCGCCCCCCTCCCGCGCCCGTGGCACGCCCCATCAAGGTCGAGAAAGACAAAGGCTCGTCGTGGGTTGGGTGTACAGTGGCAGGCAGGCAGGCCGGCAGGCAGGCAGGACGGACGCTTTAAGGGGTGCAAGGACGGATCCTCGTCGGTTTCCGTCTCATGATGAGGACGAACAGCCGCCGTGAGTCGCCGGACTGGAGATGGTGAGCGAGCGGTGACCAAGGGACGACTGCTCTGCAGGCTCTGCGCAGACTACCTACACTGTGCTGCTCCTGTGCGCATTAGGCACCCATTGCACACTCTCTGCGTTCATATACCTACTACGCACTTGCTGGCGCTTCACTGTAGGGACCCGCATGCGCCCGCCGGTCCAGTCCTGTACAGTACCTGTTTAGCTGCACAGTGCCTGGCGCGGTGCGCTGCCGTGGGCGCGTGCAAGCCCGCGGTCAGGCGGCCGGATGCCTGAGGATTCGTGGCTGCCCACGATCCCGACTTGCCGTCGAGATGGGCGGATGGACGCAGCTGGCGGTATGAGGGAGAGTCGATGCATGTTGCGTGGCTCGAGACCTCGCCCAGAATATCTACCGCACCTACTCTGTACGGTACGGATACCTATGTGTAGACATGATCTGATGTCGCTGCAGGCTGCAGCAAATCGTGCAGATGGAGCACGTTGGCGGGAACAACCCCTGGGTGACGGACTTTCCAGGCTGTCTTTTATACTTAATCCGAGGTCTTTCTTTCTGCTCCCAATTCCGGCGCCGAGCACAGCCATCGGTATAGGGTATGTAGGCAGTCAGGGTGGGTATGCAGCATGTTAGCCTCCGCCCGAAGCTCAGGCCTTTCGACTCTGAAGCTCCCGTCAGTCCACACGAGGTGCATGCAAAAACCCAAGCGGGCAACTAACTAATGACGGCCGCAATCCAGCCACCCTCGGGAACAACACACGGTGCAAGCAAGGTAGCCGCATTGGAGCGAGCCCTGCGATGGAAGGCGGCCTGCAAGCACGGCTCACGACACTTTGACGCGAAATGCTGCACGTTGTCCTTTGACAAGGAGGCCTTTGTTCCGGATGCAGCAGGTGATGGCGCCTGCGACCCAACGAGAAGGCCGGCGGTGTTCCGGCATCCCGGTCCTTGCCCTTGCTGTACCTACAGTACCGCGTGGCTGCATGCTGTGCAGATCGTTCAAATGACTGTCTCTTTTCTGCCATGTGTGTATGTACATTGTATGTACGAATGCCCCTTCTATACTCTCGTCCTCGTCGCATTGTTCTGCCTGACATTGCAAGGCCGACAGCAGACGGAACTCTGATGACGACGGGCACACGAGGTGCCCAATAGAGGCGCCTCTTGATTCTCGCCGATTCCGCCCCGTCTCTACCCCGTCTTCCCGTCGTCTCATTTCTCGTTCTTGGCGCCATCAGTAAATCTCCAACATGGTTCAAAAAGTGTCTTTTCATTCCCTTCAGGGTTTACATACAGTCAGTACAGAGTGCTGTACGGCTATACCCTTGGACCCCCAGATTCGTCAGCCAGTCCCGATCCGCGCCTGCGGGAGGCACACGTCCTCGACGGTCGTGATCTGATGCATCATTGCGTCCACCATCCGTATCCTAACCTACTGTACACAAGGGACCTCGTAGCCGATTGATTCGTTCATGTAAGCCTGCTCTGGCGATCGTCATTTGAGGTCAGCTCGACTTCTTCATCGACAGAGACTCTCCTCTCAGACATGCACGCCCTGCTTGTGCTTGCATGGCACGTACCCTGGTTATTCTCAACGCCCTGGCAATTACGGCCCAAGGCCACTCGCGGCACGCTGCTGCTCCTTTTCCCACCTCAGACGGCCGCTGCGTCACGGACAAGATGGTCGACGAAGAATCACAAAGAGTCACTACACTGGGAACGCCCAATGATGGCCCAAAAAACAAACGCCAAGCCAAATGGGTATACTTGAGCCTCACGGCGCCATTGAGCAGCCGCGGGAACAATGACAAAGGCAGGGCGATACGTGATGCCGTAGCTGACGACCATGAGCCGTCTCCCGCTCGATACTCCCAAAGAGCGGCACCAAAGAAAGCCGGGCAGCCACCGCATCATGCCTTGCGCCTGAAGCTTCCCTTTCGTTTGGGGCAGTCGGATGATTTGTGGCCGGTTTGGTGGCAGGCATAGCACGTTAGCCCTTGACCGCCGCTGGGCGAGCCTCCTCCTCCCCCCCCAGACGAGATTGAAGTAATCTGGTCTAGGCGGATCTCCTTCTTCTTCCGCTTGTCGCGGAATTCCTTGGCCTTGACGCCCTCCTTGTTCTGCCTTGACCGTGACTTTGAACGCGATCGATCCCGCGACCGAGACGAGTCGCCATCACTGCTCACGTCTCTGTGCTTTCGCTTGCGGGGAGCCTCGTCACTTTGGTCAGGTGACGCTTGAGAGCCTGGCTCGTCATCGACCAGGTCGCGTTTCTTTCCACGCTGCTGCAGCACGGTTAGCCCACGCCCATTCGCGGGGGCAGCGTCCTGTGCATCTTCCAGACGTGCCTTGCTGCTTGGCTTTTTGTCGACCTGCGTCGAGGTGCGACCTTTTGCGGGCGCGTCCTCGTTGTCGCCCGACTCGTTGTCGGAGTCGATATCGCCGTAGCCAACATACACGACGTTCAAGGGCGTGCTCTTCGCATCCGCGGTAGCTGCCTCGTTCCACGCCTTATCCAGAGTCCAGTGCGTGTCAGCAGCCGCATGTTTCTCGAGGGCCGCCTGACGAGTGGCCTCTTGGTCGTCGAGCGCCGCCTGGATCAAGGCCTGGTCGATTTGGGCGTCGATTCGGCCCTGCGCCGGCGAGTGATCGTACTTGCGCTTCTTGGAAGCCCCCCCGGAGTCTGGTGATGCCGCAGAGGACGCTGAAGCAGCAGCTCTTTGCATGAACTTCATCGTCAAGAGCCTCGACGAGACTCCTTTTGGTGGTTCCGGAGCCATGATCACGGTTGCGCCGCGGCAATCTGCGCGGAGACACCGGAGGATTCTGCTAGCGAGGTGTCGTCGACGTTGGCCCGTTGTAGCGAGGGAGAGAGAAGCGTGGTGCGACGGCCTTGGCAGCTGGCGCAGAAAAAGAATCGTCAAAACGCAACTCGGCTCTGTGTATGCTGGATGTGCATGTACAGTACATAGATAGATGCAAGCTTGGGCCACCCCGGTGGTAAAGCCGTGACGGAGATATATTGTTCCGCCTCTCCCGAGCTGCTCTCCCTGGGCGACTCCCTCTCCGGTTCCCCAAACCGCGACCAGGGACTGGAGCTTAGTTGTCTCAATCGAGCAACGTGCCGGTCCACAACCCTCGCATCATGGCCGCCTCTTCATCAAGGCCAATGGGTCTTTTATTGCGAAACCTGCGTGTTTCTCGCCGGGCATTCAGCACGTCAAGCCGGTTCCTCGAAGCCGCCGTGCCCGCCACCAAGCCCGAGCTTGACAGCGCCGTCGAGGGCACCCAGCCCAAGCAGGTCGGCCAGGCACCCAACCGAGGCGACGTCTGGTCCCGAAGCCAGAAACCGCGGTCGACGGCCATGACGGGCCCGCGCTTCGAGCAAACAGACTTTGACCTGCAGGTAGGCACGGGGAGGGTGGCTCGGAGCATGGGCCTGGGCAATGCTGACGGCGTGACAGCCCCAACCTCTGTCGGCCATGGTAATGATACACAATCAGCCCGTGCGGTGGACGCATGAGCGCGTAGTGGCGTGCGAGGGCGGCGGCGGCCCTGCTGGGCATCCCAGGATCTTCATCAACACGGACAAGCCCGAGATTTCCGTGTGCAACTACTGCGGCCTGCCCTTTGTATGTCACAGCCGCTGGCAAGGCGCATCGAGGACAAGCACTGACTACTTTTGACTTAGGCGCACGAGCACCACCGGAAGCACCTCGAATCCCTCGCGGAGACGTCGTACCCGCTGTCATGAGGGTTTGCGTCGAGCCGTGGGAACGAGATGGGACCGCTGCCGGTCACGCACAGAGGTCCTGCTACTTGGCGGGACCCTATTCCAGGCCGAGGCGCATCGAGTGTTTGCTGTACATAGCGCGTCGATAGACTGCGTAATGACTCCGACGGCCGGCCGTGTTTGATTCGCAGCACCGTGACTCGGCTCGGATCACCGGAAGCGAGGGCAAGTGTACCAGGCAGCCAAGGTCAGTCATTGCACATGTGACAAGAATAAAAATGACGCAGTTCAAGTCGACGTCGGATGGATATCAATCTCGAAGGTCTCCATGGCTGCCGTAAAACCTTTGTGGCAAAGAGTATACATACA
>JAPEBW010001956.1:0-16867 GCA_027405785.1 Ophiocordyceps robertsii
TTTAAGCTAGCGCTTTAGCTAGCTTCCCCCCTTAGTTCCCCCCCTTAATATTAATTCTTTACCTTAGCTAAAGTCTAAGCTCGTTATTATTATCCCCGGCGCCGCGTTAAGCGCGATTAAGAGCAATAGCGGACTTCCCCGTTTAAGGAGTGCTATAAGAACGCCTTACCTAGCCACGACTATAAGTTAAAGTAATAGGCGCCCTCCCCCTCCCGCGCCTATAATAACTTAAGGTCGCGGCGGGAGTAAATATAAAAGACGTTATCTTATTAATAGCCCGCTAAGGTATTAGCTTCAGGGCCTATAAGGTTCCCGATATTAGTATTAAAAGCGGTATAAAGCTAAGCCGGGTAAGGTAACTTAAATAATACTTAGTTAACTAAGCGGTATTAAGCGTTATAAGAAAATTAAGGGGGAGAGACCTAGCCTTACTATAAGTAAAAAACTAAAAGTACTTAAGGTTTAAGCTAAGGTTTTTAATATCCCCTTTTTTATTAGCTAAGTTAAGAGTAAGGGCGGCGCGGGCATGCTTTAAGGCGGTAGCTATAGGGCTACTAGCCTTAAAGACACTGCTCTTAAAGAGGCTACGAACTTACTTTAGCATAGCTAAGGGGATATCGCGGCCCGTAAACGGGCTAAGGGTAAGCGAGGTAAGGAGCAAAGTAAGGTCGTTATTATAGTCGCTATCGCTACCGCTCTTATAATTAAAAACGATAAAGATAGTATTAAAACTAAGTAAAGGGCTAACCTTATCCTTAAGGACCTTAGTCTTAGTCTTAGCCTTATTATTATTACTATTATTATTATCCCGGTCCTCCTTTTTCTTTAGCTCGTTATTATTAATACTAAGCTTAAGCTCCCTTAAGTTAGACTTATCGGTCTTAGCGGCCTTTCCCTTACCTTTACTCTTAAGCACCCCCTTATACTTAAGCTTATAAGTAAGGGCGGCGCGCTCCTAAGTATAGGCCTTAGTAAGAGCCTTAGCTTAAGCCTTCTTCTTAGCCTTAGCCTTAGCCTTAAAGTCCTTTAAAACGATAAGAACCTTAAAAGGCGGGGGCTTAAGCGGGATAAGAGCGGCGTAAGTATATATAAAGTCTAAGTTAGGCAAGCAACTCTTAAGGGCAATATCCCGGCCCTTATAATTACTAAAGCTAAGGTAATCGGCTATTATAAATAACACGTTCTTTATACTCTTTAAGTTTTAAGCTATAGCGTAAACGGTTTAATAAATAATTATAATAGTGCTATTAACCTTATTAACGAGCTTAGCGTTAGCTTTATAAGCTATACGCGCGTTATTAATAAAGCGGCTAAGGGTAAAGGTAAGTAGCTTAATGTTTTCGTTAAGGGAAGCTAGACTAAAAGGAGTACTAAACGTAAGAGCCCGTGCTATAATAGCGCCGGCACGCTATTAAAGCTCTATCGCTATAAAGGCGAGCTTTATATATATAAAGCGCTTAATAGGCCGGCCGGATTTATATAACTCCTTTTAAATAGCATAAAGCTTATAGGCTATATCTTTACTTATAGCGGTAAGCTATAAAGAAGATTAGCTAAGGTATATAAGTAAGTTTAATATAAAGCTACTTACTTAAAAATAAGAATAGTTACTTAAGGAGTATATAATATACGCTTTTATAAAGATAGCTAAGAGAGGATTAGCTATATAGACTACGTACGTTTATATAGCGGATATAACTTAAATATATATAAGCTTAGTTTTAATAGCCCCGGAAAACTATAAGTATATTATTGCTTAATAAACGGCCTATATATATATAATAAGAAATTTTACGCTTAGTACTATAATAAGCCCGGGCCTCTTTATCCTTAATATTTTTACTTAGTAGCTTAAAGAGTAGACTTATATTAAGGTTAAAAAAAGTAACTTTCTTCTTCGGTATAATAGTAGTAAAAAAGACGAATACGATAATAGTAAAACGATAGCTATATAAAGGGGGCAGGGCGGTAAGAAAGCGATAAGCTTATAAGAAAGATAAACGCATTTATAGTAAAAGAAAAAGGAGTATAAGCGTATACGCGCGGTGCGCGGGAGGCTTTATTTCTAAAACTAGGCGCGAGATTAATAACTAAGCGGCGCGAATAAATAACGGTCTTAATTAAGAATATACGCGTATAGTAAGGCGCCGAATTCTTATTAGCGGGGACCGCTATAAGCTTACTATTTAAGGTCGCGCTACTTATAAGAGGGGCGCGGGTTAAAATCCCGTTTACCCCTCCCGCCCCTATATTAAGAGGGTAGATAAGGGGGATAGGAGAGAGTTTACTACCTATACTTTAAGCTTAAAGCGCGATGCTTTAGACCGCGGGCCGCTTAAGTTAAAGGCGGCCCTAGCTTTATTAAGCTACGTCGAACTACTTAGTAAGCGGGATATACTCGCGGCGGAAGATATACTCCCTTTTTCCTTATATAAAGTTATAAGACTTTATACGAGGCAGACTAAGCGCGAATAAGAGGAGGTTTTACCTTAAGCACTCCGGTTTTTCCCTCTTATTTATAAATATCGAATTTCTAAAAACCTAGATTAAGTCTTTAGCGTAAATTTAATAATAATAATATATTTATTATTTTATTTACTAATTATATTATAAACTTTTTTTAATTATTATACTATTTTTTATAAATAAAAACTTTATTAAATTTAGTTTATAAGAAATATATAAATATCTTAATTTATAATTAAAATATATAATATACTTTAACTTTTATTATTATACTTTACTTTACTTTAAATTTTTTTTAATATAAATTTAAATTTAATTTAAAATTTATTCTTACTTTTTAATCTATATAATTTTAGTATTTATAAATTCTTTATAAATTTATAAATATTTTTTTTTATTTATAAAAAATATAGTTAAATAATTAAAAAGTATTTTATTATAGCTTATAGCTTTTTTTTTAGCTTCTTTTTAATAATAAAAAAAGTATTAATAAAGTTACTTTTCTTAACCTTTATTAATTTTTTAATTTATATTTAGTAATATAAATTAAGCTTTTTATAGTAAACGATAACTATAATTAAGTAAACTTATAAGCTAACTTTAATAAGTATATTTAAAGTATTAAAAAAGGCGCGATTATTTATAAGATATAAGAAAATTAAGATAAATTTAAAATATATTTTTAATTAAATCTAGCTTATTTACGTTTTATTTAACTTAGCTTTAAGCTATAAAAGCAATTTAAACTTAAAAGCTAATAATCTTAATAATTAAGCTTAAGATATTAAGCTTAAGATTCTTTTACTATAATTTATAGATTTAATAATAATTTATTAAGCAATAATAATAACCTAAATAGTTATAAACTTTATATTAATATAGTTATTTACTTTTTTTATCTCTTAAAATATTTAAATATATAAAAAAGGCATTATATATATAATACTTACCTTATTACTTAATAAAATAAAAATAAAAGCGCTTTAAATAGTAGTAAGATTCAAATTATTTTTAAGATAATTATAAACTAATTTAAAATTAATTTAAGTTTACTATAACTTTATTAAGTTTTACTTTTTAAAGCTTAGCTTAACTTAGCTATTTAACAGTATACTATATTATTATAATATTTACTATTTCATTAAGAATAAAGTATAAAAGCTTTTATTAAATTTATTTTAATATATTATTATTATAAATAGTATATTTAATTAAGTAAACTTTTTATATAAAAAGCTATTAAAGCCTTTTATAAAAAGGGAAGTAAAAAAGTATATTTTATAATTAATTTATAATTAATTTATTATAATTTATATAATAGTTATACTTATAAAGCTTTATTAAAGTTTTAGCGGATTTAACTATATAACCCTTACTTTAATAGCTATAAGCTTTAGCTTATATTAAGAGGTTATAGTATAAGTATATTTTTATTTATTATATTTATAATATATTAACTTTTTTAGGAAATTATATAGTTAAATTAGTTATATATATATATATATATATACTAAATAAGGCTATAAAGTTAAAAAGAAATATAAATAATACTTCTTCTTCCTTTACTTTTTATAGTTTTAGCTTTATTATAATTTAATTTAATAAATAATTATTAGCTAAGACTTTTATAGTAAGTAAGAGCGTTATTACTTAATAAACTTAAATAAGCGTTAAAAGAAAACTTATAGTATTTTTTTTATTTAATCTGAATTAATATTAAATTAATTATAAATTAAATTTAATAAATATTTATTACTTTCAATAAGAAAGTAAGATTATTAAATATAGATATAATATTTAGTTTATATTTCTTTTACTAAGAAAATATTTAATAAAGGCGGTTATTATATTATTATATAAAGAATATTTATATTTATTAATCTTATTTATAAAAACGCTAATAAAAATTATAAACGGCTTATATAGAATAATTATAAAAGCTAAGATTAATTATATATAATACTTACCGCTACGTAAGTTACTTTATTTATTTTATAATATCTTTTTAATTATTTTAAATATATTCTTTTAATATAAAGAGCTTTATAACGTTTAAGATTAATATAATAGTGAACCTTTTAATTAAATTTATATTAGCTTAATAAATCTTAATTAAGTATATATAATCTTAAAAAAAGTAAAGGTTTTTTATAACTTAATAAAGTTAAGTTAAATAGTAATTACTTTAAAGTTTATATTATAAATAAAAAAGGAAAATAAGAAAAAATATTAAAAAATGATTTTAAAATTATTTTTAAGTTATTTTTAGTATATTTAATATATCTTTAAAGATAAAAATACTTTTATAGCTATTTAGTTTTATAAAAAAAATGTAAACTTTTTTAAGAAAGCTTACTTTGCTTTTTTAAAGCTAATATTAACTATAAGTATATTATTAAAAAAAGGAATATTAAGTTAATCTAAGCTTAATATAGCTTTTATTATTAAAAAGGTAAATTAATTTTAAACTAATATTTATATATACTTTAACTAACTTACTTTTAGTTTTTCTTTTATATATACTTTTTTAAATTATTAGTTAAAGGCTACTATTAACTAAATTTATAATAAGATATATAAGGTACTTAAGCGGTAATATAATATTAACTTATAGGAAAGGTATCTTTATTATATAGGATTAATTAATATTATAATTAATTAAGATTAAAAAGAAATAATAAGTATAAGACTTTTAATGTTTTTAAATTAATTTCAAATTAATTAATAATAGGATTTAGTTACTATTCTACTTAGCTTAATAAAAAGAGCTACTTATAATAGTAATAGGTTAAGCGTATAATACGCTTTTATAAGGTATAATTTTAATATAGTATTAAGAAATACTACTTCGCGGGAAAGTATAGCCTTAGCTTTAAGTTTAAGCGGATAATAAACTTACTTAATATAAAGTTTAAGGAGGACTACTTAAAGCTTATAAGCTATCTTAAATATAAGCTATAAAATAAATTTTCAACCGATTCTTTACTAACTAATAATATAAAAAAGCTAGGCTTAAAAGATTAAGCGAATTATAAAAGTTAGCTTATTATTTAAATAAGCTTAAATAAGAAATAAAGTAATATATTACTTAAAGACTAAGACTTAATATAAGACTATATAAATATAATAAAGGTCTTATATAAAGTCTTTTATTATTAAAATAGTAAATTTATCCTTCTTTTTATTTATATTAAGTAGTATATTATTTATTTCTTTTTTACTAATTTAAAATTGATTTTAATATAATTATAACTATAAGAAATGAAACCGCCTAACTTCTACCCTATGTTATAAAAATATAAAGTTTAGTATTTATATTATATATATTAATAGAATTTTTATTAAAAGATATTAATATATAATTTAATAATAAGAAGTAAAGCGGCTAAGAAAATAGTATATAAAGCTTAAGTAGAATATAAAAGACTTTAATAAGATTATATTATAAATAGCGGCTTAAATTATATAATAAAAAGGATTATAGTTACTTTTAAAGTTAAAATAAATATTATAATCTCTATTGCTATTAGTAAAAGCATTAAGGTTAGTATTAAGGTTAGCCTTATAATAAAGATAAATAGTAAAAAGCGATAATAAAAGATAAGGGAAAAAATATTTAAAAAGGTTAATCTTAATATAAGTAAACTTATTAAGCCTTTAATATAAGAGATTAAATATAAATCAAGTAAAAGTGAATTTAAAATTATTTTAAAGCTAACTAAATAATATAGAAAAAGCCGGTCGCGCTTAAAAAAAATCTTTTTAGTTAACAGCCTTTACTTTCGCTAATTTAATAATACTTATTTAATATTAAGCGGAAATAATTAAAGTATAAGTAAAAAGAATAAAGGTAATAAAACTATAATAACTATATAGCGTTAAATAATAAATATATAGTAGTAATAAATAAAGAAAAAGGATAATATATACATTTTTATCACTTTTACTTTTAAAATATATAGAATTAAATTTAAATAAACGCTAAATTAATTTAAATTAAAAATAAACTAAATAATATAAAAAAAGTAAATAAAAATAAAAATAAACGCTAAAGTCTTAATCTTTTTATTTTTAAAAAAACGCTACTAAACCTAATAAATATTATTGGGTTCTTTAAGTAAGCATTTTATAAAAACTAATAAACAATCATCTTTTAATTAATTTAAAGTTAAAAACACTTACCGCGATTAAGACTTAAATAAATAAGGTATACCTCTTTAAGTAAAATTCTAGCTACTCTTAATATATCGTTTAATTTAAGTTAATTGTTATACTTATAAAGTGCTTAAATCTATAAAATAATTAAGGAGGAAAGCGATTTTTTTTAATTAGTTAAAAGTTCTTTATATATTAATAAAGAATGAATTTTAACTTATTATAACTAGCTTAAAAGCCGCCTTAAGCATAATAACCTTTATAAGTATAAAGATAGCCGCTAAGGCGTTAAGTATATTATTATTATTATTAAAGCTAGTAAAGCTAGCGCTATTATTATTATTATTACTATTAGTATTAGTATTAATATTAATATTAGTATTAGTATTAATATTAATATTAGTATTAGTATTAATATTAATATTAATATAGCGTTAATATTAATATTAGTATTAGCGTTAATATTAATATTAGCAATAATAAAAGCGGGGGTTAGGGTAATATTAATATTAAGTTCCTATTTAAATTTATTTAATTTTATATACTCTTTTTATAGCCGCTTTACTTATTATTATTAAATTATATATTAAAATCTCTTAATAAAAATATATTAATATATATAATATAAATACTAAACTTTACATTTATTTAATTAAGGTTTAAAAGTAAAGCGGGTTTTCTTCTTAATAGTTATAATTATATTTAAGTCGATTTAAAATTAGTGAAAAATAAATAAAAAGAAAATTACTACTTAATATAAATAAGAAAAAGGATAAATTTACT
This sequence comes from Ophiocordyceps robertsii, assembly GCA_027405785.1. NCBI lineage: Eukaryota > Fungi > Ascomycota > Sordariomycetes > Hypocreales > Ophiocordycipitaceae > Ophiocordyceps > Ophiocordyceps robertsii. Next base: position 7,405 of record JAPEBW010001956.1, read on the forward strand.
ACTTTAATAATAAAAGACTTTATATAAGACTTTTATTATATTTATAAAGTCTTATATTAAGTCTTAGTTTTTAAGTAGTATATTATTATAATACTTATTTAAGCTTACTTAAATAATAAACTTACTTTTATATTTTACTTAACTTTTAAGCTTAGCTTTTTTATATAATAAGTTAGTAAAAAATTAGTTTAAAATTTATTTTATAGCTTACTTTAAAGATAGCTTATAAGCTTAAAGTAATTCTCTTTAAACTTTATATTAAGTAAGTTTATTATCCGCTTAAACTTAAAGCTAAAGCTATACTTTCCTACTAAGTAGTATTTCTTAATACTATACTAAAAATATACTTTATAAAAGCATGTTATACGCTTAACTTACTACTATTATAAGTAGGTCTTCTTATTAAGCTAAGTAAAGTATTAACTAAATCTTATTATTAATTAATTGAAAATTACTTTAAAATTATTAAAAACCTTATACTTATTATTTCTTTTTAGTCTTAATTAATTATAATACTAACTAATCTTATATTATAAAGATACTTTTACTATAAGTTAATATTATATTACCTCCTAAGTACTTTATATATCTTAATATAACTTATAATTTAAAAAAGTATATATAAAAAGAAGAACTAAAAGTAAATTAGTTAAAGTATATATAAAAATTAGTTTAAAATTAATTTACCTTTTTAAAAGTTAAGGCTATACTAAGCTTAAATTAACTTAATATCTTTCTTTTTAATAAGATACTTATAGTTAGTATTAACGTTTAAAAAGTAAAGGAGGCTTTTTTAAAAAAGCCTTTTTTACTTTTTATAAATATAAATAGCTAAAAAAGTATTCCTATCCTTAAGAACAGACTAAATATACTAAAATAATTTAAAATTAATTTTATAATAATTCTATAGTATATTACTTAATTTTCCTTACTTATTTATTATATGAACTTTAAAGTAATTACTATTTAACTTAACTTTATTAAGTTATAAAGAACCTTTACTTTTTTAAAGATTATATATACTTAATTAAGATTTATAAAGCTAATATAAATTTTATTAAGAGGTTTACTATTATATTAAATTTAAAAGTTATAAAGCTTTTTATATTAAAAGAATATATTTAAAACTTATTAAAAAGATATTTTAAAATAAATAAAGTAACTTACTTAATAGCTAGTATTATATATAATTAATCTTAGCTTTTATAACTACTATATATACGCCGTTTACTATTTTTATTCGCGTTTTTATTAATAAGATTAGCGGATATAAATATTCTTTATATAAGAGTATAATAACTACTTTTATTTAATCTTATATTAATATAAGGAATATAAACCGGATATTATATCTATATTTAATAATCTTACCTTCTTACTAAAAGTAATTAGTATCTATTAAAATTAAATTAAAATTAAATTAAATAAAAAAAAATATACTATAAGTTTTTTTTTAATACTTATTTAAGTCTATTTAATAATAACGCTCTTACTTACTATTAAGGTCTTAGTTAATAATAACTTATTAAATTAACTTATTAAATTAAACTATAATAAGGTTAAAACTAGAAAAAAATAAGAAGAAATATTACTTATTTCTTTTTTAACTTTACGGCCTTATTTAGTATTTATATATATAATATATTACTAATTTAACTATATAATTTCTTATAAAAAGTTATTATATTATAAGTATAGTGAAAAGAAAAAATATACTTATATTATAACCTTGAAATATAAGCTAAAGCTTATAGCTATTAAGGTAAAGGGTATATAGTTAAATCCGCTAAAACTTAAATAAAGTTTTATAAGTATAACTATTATATACATTAATATAAATCGATTATAAATTAAATATAAAGTATACTTTATTACCTACCTTTTATAAAAAGCTTAAATAGCTTTTTATATAAAAAGTTTACTAAATTCAATACGCTATTAATAATAGTAATATACTAAAATAAATTTAATAAAAACTTATATACTTTACTACTAATATAGCGGTAAATAATATAATAATATAATATACTGCTAAATAAATAAGTTAAGCTAAGCTTTAAAAAGTAAAACTTAATAAGTTTATATTATATCTAAATTAATTTTAAATAAGTTTATAATGAATTTAAAAAAAACTTTAATGTTACCGCTATTTAAAGTGCTTTTATCTTTATTTTATTAAATAATAAAGTAAGTATTATATATATAATACCTTTTTCTATATCCATTTAAGTACTTTAAAGGATAAAGAGAGTTAATAACTATATTAATATAAAGTATATAACTATTTAAGTTATTATTATTACTTAATAAATTATTGTTAAATCTATAGATTATAATAAAAGATATTTTAAGCTTAATATCTTAAGCTTAATTTTTAAGATTATTAGCTTTATAGTTTAAATTGCTTTTAAAGCTTAAAGCTAAGTTTAATTAAAAAGTAAATAAGCTAGATTTAATTAAAAATGTTTTTTTTAAATTAATCTTAATTTTCTTATATCTTATAAATAATCACGCTTTTTTTTAATACTTTAAATATACTTATTAAAGTTAGCTTATAAGTTTACTTAATTATAGTTATTATTTATTATAAAAAGCTTAATTTATATTACTAAATATTAATTAAAATATTAATCAAAGTTTAAAAAAGTAGCTTTATTAATACTTTCTTTATTATTAAAAGAAAGCTATAAAGAATAATAAAATACTTTTTAATTATTTAACTATATCTTATATAAATAAAAAAGTATTTATAAATCTATAAAGTATTTATAAATACTAAAAGTATAAAGATTATAAAATAAGAATCAATTTTAAATTAAATCTAAATTTATATAAAAATTTCTTTAAAGTAAAGTAAAGTAAAGTATAATAATAAAGGTTAAAGTATATTATATACTATAACTATTAATTAATATATTTCTATATTACTTATAAATTAAATTAAAATAGGTTTTTATTTATAAGAAAATAGTATAATTATTAAAAAAAGCTTATAATATTATTAATAAATAAAATAATAAATATAATTTAATTTAATTTAATCTTAAGTTAATTCTTTATTATAAATAATTAAAGTATTATATTTAATTCGCTAAGGTTTTATATATAGTTAAGCGAGGTATAGTATATAGTTAGGCTAGGTATTATATATAGTTAAGCGAGGTTTACTATACTTTTATACCTAAGCTAACTATAGCGTAGAGCTTAACCGACCTTTCATAAAAGCTATATTAATTATAGTACTAAAGTAAGTCTTTAGTCGGATAAGGGGGGGGGGAGGGTTAGCTAAGCTACACACTTTATAATAGGACGCCGGATCTCTTATAAGACTGACCTAAGGTAGGCGCACTTTATCTATCTCTGCAATCGGACCTAGAGTCTCTCTGCCTGCATAGACATAATGAGACGATAACGAGAAAGATAGAGCGCTTGGTGATGCACGCCAATGCCGCTTACCGGCCGCGTCGTGCATCCGCCCACTTTGCCTCGTTCACAAGGTACCTGTGGACCTGTGGACCTCTTAGCAACTCGCCTTATCATGTCATGACCTCGGCCCAGGGAACCGCCCTGACACGCTTTCGCCACCGCGGTGGTGGTGGGGAGCCTGTTCGCCAAACCTCACCAGTATTCCTGATACACAAACGGCATCAGGCACGTGTTGATGCGTAGGCCGTGCGTGCGCGACGAGACCCTTGTTGCGCCTAGGTAGGCTATCATGTTTAGCCACAGGGGGTAACCCGTCCTCTGCCGGCGCACCCGCAAGCGTACGGAGCACGGAAGGGACAACCGACGTCTGAACTAAGCTGCTGCCCACACCCTTAAAGTCACCGCGTCATGAAACGACTGATAACAGGAGAACGGATCATCCTCTGCTCCCCGTTTACCTGCAAAGCTGCCTTGCCATCCGTCGCTTCAACTCCTGCGAGGTTTTGTTCTCATTTAAACATGTCTGTCCATTCCCGAATTCGAATCTGAGCTTGACCTTGTCGACCCGAATGAATGCACACGCACCAAATCATCATCATCACGAGCTAGGTAGTTTGGCTCACACTTGACGGCACCACTCCCCTACCATGGCTGAGAAGTACATACTCCGCATCACGGCGGGCTCCAGCTACGATGAGGACACTCACGTCGAGGTGCCCGTCAACAAGCCGCGGCCGGTGCAGATCCAAAGTTCCTCGGCCGACATCGAGCTCAACGTCAGGATACGCAACTATGAGGGGCTGCCCCGCGGATCCCCCTCGTCGTCGAGCTACTTCTCGACAAAACCCCACGCCTACAACAAGGACCAGTACAGCATTTCCCTCCGCTTCACCCCGCACAAGCCTGCCTCTTGCACTCAGCCACGCCAGTCCGCTGGCCCGGACGGGAGATGCAATGGCATCAAAGGCACCGACCTGCAGTTTGGCAACGACTTTGACCGGCCCATTCGCGACAAGCTCCCTCCCGGCTTCAACACCGCCATGAGCATCGTCAAGTGGTGGATCGATCCCGGCTTGGATGGGGACGCCTACGCCGACAAGCCCTATCTCTACGGCCCGGCCCTGAGCTCGTTCAACGTTATTCACGTCGGCGCTGGCGAATGCAACGACGCCAAGGGCGGCCTGTGGTTTGACGAGGGAGGGGACGAGCAGGGCTCTCGCTCCCGGAGCTCAATTGGCATGCCTCGCGACAGCAAGGGCCGTATGAAGTGGGCGCTGCGAGAGGCAAACAAGGTCAAGTGGGTGTTTGAATACGGTCAGACCTATGGACTCGACTTCTTCAACCCTTATCTCGACTTTGCCAACTTGGCACTAAGGCTTCCCGGGTTTCAACTTCCCATTGTCAAGTACTGGGACGGCCAAGGTTTGAGGTGAGTGCCCAAGTCGCCCTCTTCCTCCACCGGAAGGACCTCAGTGAGAATGTCGCCGCAAGGAAATCTGGCCCGAGGAGCGCAGACCCCTAGTGTCCCCCCAAACCCACAGCCCCTTTCTTTGGAGTTTTATTTTAACCACCTCAGGGATTCCCTGCTTGCAGGCGCTCACATCAGCTTAGATATGTCCTTCGAAACAAGGATACGGGCGAGGTCTATCTCGTCGTCCTCTTTACCCTCTATCTGAAGGAGGATGTCAACGAGGACGGGACGCTCAAGGAGGGTGCTGCGGAACGGGTGGCCGAGGCCGCCCCTGGGTCTTTTATAGGCGAGAAAGGGTTCAGCCAGCACAACGAGGTACGCACCTTGGAAGGACGGCCCTTTCCACGTTATGGTAAGACTGGGTCCGGAAGCTGCCCCGAAGACATTGACTAGACTCGCTCGGCGGTCGTTGGATGGTTGCTAGGGCGTTTCATCTCTTTTTGTTACTTGTTTTCGATCTTCCAAGTGGACACAGACCAGCGCAAGCCTGGCAAATTCTCCGCTAGCTTTTTTCGTACGCCGAACGAGTCAAGATTTGTTGATATCCATCGTCCCGGAGCGCGGGCGGATCTGATTAGCACCGGTGTACTAGGATCGAACCTCATTTATGCACTGGAGCTCGCGCCGTGAATGGTCTTGATACCCCCCATGCGATACCTCCGAGGTGACTGCAAAGGAGAAAATCAGGCGGGGGGAAACAAACGAGGATGAGTGACGAAGCGCAAAAAGCGGCAGACCGCATCACAGGCGGGCCACGTCTTTTGTCCCACGATGCGCCCCCGCTTGTGTCGAGCCGCCGGGCGCCGCGGGGATGATTGCTTCTCATCATTACTCTGTTTCGTTCAAGACAAGACTGCGGATGACGAAGGGAGAGTTGTGTCTTCTGCATCGCATTATAATGTGAACCCGCCGCCAATCCAAGCAGTCAGAGCAGTCTTGAAAGGCAAAGAAGCTTGGCGTGGTCTGTCAGGCCATCGAACAACCTATTCCGCCTTTCGCGTTGTCCCCAGGGACATCCTGGCCGTGATAACCCTCGACATCGGAACTGCAGTCATCCTCGGCGACTCACAGGATCAAGCGGTCGTGGTACCCCGCAAAATACTGAGATTATTTTTCTCTTCCAGTTCGGAACATCATACAGCGAGGAAGAAATCCCTTGCATTTCATCTCGAATTCGCTCCCTTGGCGCAGATCAACACATCCGCAGCGATCTCGGTAGAGACGAGCACAGGCTCGACAGCATGGGTATCAGCACCCTCTCCAGTGCCGGTAAGGAGGTTCCGTACATGCGAATGACGGACCGCGCTGTTCGTTGTCGGGAGCCCATCAAGGCAGCCGAGTTCGGAGAGTGTCAAGTTCCAGGCGGCGTCGACCTCTGGACCCGTCGTGGCTTCTACTCCCCCGGCGTGTGCTTTGTTGGGTACCTACCGCGATGTACGCAGACGGTCGAGCCGAGTGATGGATGGCCGCTTCGAGATGGCGAGACTGCCGTCAGATGTATACCAGAGTAAGGCCACAAGGCGGTGCTTGGTTGAGCGTGTGGGAAAGGATAGGCTTGTGTCATTGCTGACGCAGACTGCAGAGATTACGAATGCAATGCCCCAGACAAGGACCAACGGTATGCCACGTCCGTCTTCGCGAGCTCCGTCTTTTCGGCTCCCGCCTTTGAGGTTCGATGGCGAAGCGAGGATCTGAAGCACGGCGCAACCAAGGGTCCGGGACCCGGGGCGACTGTCACCCTGCCTAGCAGAACAATTACTCTTGACGTGTCTCGCGCCCTGCCTAGCAGCACCATCACACTTGATGGACCCACCCCGTCTTCGATAGACCCTTTCCGCACAACGACGACGACGATGACGCCCACCCGGCCTGCAGTCGTAACAACGACGTCTATCTCGGAAGCCATAACGCCAGTGGCTGGAACGGCCCCTCTCGGACCAGGGTACGTTGCTGCGGTAGCCGTCGGCACCGCTTTTGGGGTACTAGCCATCGTGCTTGCGATTGTACTTGGGACCTTGAGACACCGGTGTAGGGGCAAGAAAGCACACAGCGATTCGGGGGCTGTAGACAACCATGGGCTTGTTGCAGGCTTGGAACTAGCAACGCAGCAGCGGCAGCAGTATCAAGGGACGCCTACAGAGATGGAGCACAGGCCGATAGGCCCTCGTGAGCTACCGACTGACTCGATTGGCCTGGCACCCTCGCAGCCAATGTCTGGGCATGGCATGGGCCCATTCGAGATGGCCACGGAACCAGCAACTATCCTCTGCGGCGGACTAAATGTAAGTTAAGAGTTAAAACCCAACTTAGGGGATTTTCTCCTACGTATACACCTTAGCGTGCAGCTATATATTGCTTAAGTGTATTATATAATGCGTATATTCCCTTTTTAGCGTTTAGTAGTATATATAAAAATAAACATAATAAATTACTAACGTATAGATTTATAGTATTATTATTATTATTATTATTAAGTTTACGCTAAGGACCTAATCTAGGTTTCTAGAAATTCGATGTTTATAAACAGGAGGGAAAAACCGGAGTGCCCGGGGTAAAACCTCCCCTTATTCGTGCCTGGTCCGCCTCGCACGAGGTCTTGCAACTTCACGTAAGGAAAAAGGGAGTGCGCCTTCCGCCGCGAGCATGTCCCGCTCGCCAAGCAGTTCGACGCGGCCTAGCAAGGCCGGGGCCGCCACTAACCCGGGCGGCCCGCGGTCCGGAGCATCGCGCTCTAGGCCTAGGGTGTGGGCAGTGGACCCTCTCCTGTCCCCCTTATCCACCTTCTTAATGCGGGGGCGGGAGGGGTAAGCGGGATTTCGACCCGCGCCCCTCCCGCGGGTGGCGCGACCTTTAAAGAGTGGGCCCGTAGTGGTCCCCGCTAATAGGAATTCAGCGCCCCGCCGTGCGCGTATATTAGATTTATAGTATTATATACTAAAAACATTTAATTATTATTAGTAAGTACTTAATAATATATAATAAATAAAGCTATATACTATATATAAAAAAAAGTATAATATTACTTTATATTTTTTTTATTAAGTATATACTTTTATATATAAGAGAGAAAAAACCTAATACTTTATATTTCTTTTTAATAAAGTATATACTAATTTATATAAAAAAAAGTAAATAAATTCCTTATATTTTTTTTTATATCTTTTATTATAAATACTATTATAATACTATAATATAAGTATTTTTTACTTATTTTTACTCGCTTTTATTTACTTTCTTTTAAATACTTTTATTTTTTATAATACTAATAGTTATTATGTTAAAGGTTAAAGCAGCAGCGAAATTGTGGGGAAATCGGGAGATTATATAATATTATATAATAGAAGAGTCGATGTTATATAAGGCAGGATTTAGCTAGAATTAATTAATAAAGAATTAAGTGCGTAAGTGCTTATAGAATCTTTAGCTATTTAGTAGCGGGAGATTCGCCTTTTATAGATTAATATAAGGGAACGGAGTAACATATCCGGACCGGTCTTCGGGCGGTCTTAAAGCCCGAGAAATATTGATTTTAAAGCATTTTACCTTATAGCTAGATATCCCTTCCTTATACGGCAATTCGTATTTAAAGTTAGTTAAGGTTAGTTTAGGTTTAAGCGGATCCTTATTTTATCTAGCTACCCTAACCTCCTTAGTTCCGTATATAATATTATAGATATCGTATAAGAACGTAAGGACTTAGAAAATAACGAGCCGAAGCTAGGCTATTTAATGCGGGTTTTTATATAATTTATATACCCCTTTATGCTTAGCTAATTAAGTAAGAATTAAATAGCTAATTTATTAAAGTAGTAAAATCACTCTTTTATAGCCTCCTTTAAAAAGTAAATTTATATACTCTTTACTAATTTATTAAGGTAGTATATATATAAGGTAAAGTCCTTAGTTATATAGGAAAACCTCTCTTATACTTAGGATATATAAAAAACCTTTCTTTTTAAGAAAAAACATCGTAAGGTATATACTTATAGAAAAACCTTATAGAAGGAAAAATCTAAAGTTTTATTATCTAGGCGTAAATAAGTAGCTTAGTCTTTAAGAAAAATTAATCGTAATTTAAAAACCTAGTTCTTTTAATCTTTATTTAGGAAACCTTTTAAAGGGAAAAAACTTAGTAAGAGGAAAGGTATAAAAAGCAAAAGAATAACCTTTAACTACTTCTTTTATTTATAAGACTTCTTATACTAAGGATAATCCGGTTTTAAACTTATTAATTAAAGCAAGACCTAATTCCTTAGTAAAGATATTAGCTATATTATCTTTTAATTTAATATAGAAGACCTTAATTTCTTTATTTTTTATATTTATTCTTATATAGTAGTATATAGCGCGTATATATTTAGTATGCTTATAGAATTTAGAAATTTCTGCTAATTTAATAGCAGCAGTATTATCTATTAAAATAAGGGGAATACTATTTAAGATCTTAATAGATAAATCTCTAGTAATTATAGTAAAGAGACTATTTAAATATAGCTTCTTTTATAGCCTCCTTAAGGCCTATATATTTTATTATATACGTAGAGAGAGCAACTGATTTTTGCTTAG
>JAPEBW010001957.1:0-16852 GCA_027405785.1 Ophiocordyceps robertsii
TTCTATTCGTATACATACATACGTATGTACTCTGTACTCTGTACAGAGTACCTCCCTTACCTTTCAGGCATAACGCTTAGGGATCCACATGGCACTTTACGCGTCAAGTTATCAGCCGCGACGCGTCTTCCGTGAACTTGCATTTACGCCCATCATTTCCAAACCGCCCCAATTGTTGCCAAATTGGAAGAGACGTTTCAGGGAAAGCTGCGTTAGAGCAACCTGCGCAAGATAATCTCTTCGCTCGCCTCCTCACCATGGCGGACGCCGAACTCGAGTCCCGCTTCTCCCCAAACAAGGCGCTGGAGCGCGACGTGCTCGCCGAGCTCCAGTCCATGATGCGCCTGCACGACCTCTCGGCCGAGGACCTCTACTTCAAATGGGAGTCATACTGCATCAGGATGGACCTCGATGCGCAGGCGTTGTCGCTCTCGGCGGTGCGTAACCTCAAGCAGAACATCCAGGACGCACTGGAGAAGAGCCAACGCCAGGCGCAGGCCAAGAGCGAGAGGAAGGTGACGGCGACGCCGAGGCCCACCGCCGACGTTTTCGGCATGCTTGACGGCCTCGTTCCCGGCACACCTGCGGCGGCGGCAGGCAGGATTGCGAGGGGGGCTGGGAGCGGTGGTAGCAGGAGTGCGGGCAAGAGGAAGATGGAAACGCCGGGCGTGGCGAGCTCGCCGGCAAGCAACATGAAAGACCAGCTAGGGGCCCTGAAGAGCGTGCCGTGAGTGGCGGACTCGCGTTTCCTGGCGCAGGCGGATGCTCACATGCCCCATAGGCCGAACTCTTTCAATGAGAGGGCGAACCCGGGCGACGTCATCGAGATCCTCAACGACCACCTCGGTCCCGCCTCGACCCCCGTCGCGCCCTTTTCCGAGCCGCGAATCAAGCTCACGGCCGCCTCGGACCAGAAGAAGACCGGGTACAAGCCGCTCGCCATGAAGCTGTCCGAGGCGAGCGAGATCCTCGACGACCGAATCGACGACTTTGCGGCTCTTGTCCAGGCGCACCACGGCATCGACGACTCGGCCTTTGACAGCGCGGCCAGCCAGAGCACTTCCCAGATTGTTGCCGTGGGGCGCATCGCTTCCGACTCGGCCGAGGGCAAGCTCAACGCGGCGTCGCTCGTGCTCGAGACGTCACGCCGCACGGGCATGGGGTTCCGCGTGCCGCTCAACATGGACGCGATTCCCAGCTGGAGCCTGTTCCCCGGACAGATTGTTGCGCTTCGGGGCAGCAACGCCCAGGGCAGCGAGTTTGTCGTGGCCGAGGTCCTTCACGTCCCCTTGCTCCCCAGCGCCGCGTCGGCCTTGTCGGCGCTCGAGGCAAGCAGGGAGAGGCTCCGCGGCGGCCCAGATGCCATGGAGTCGGACGCGGAGCCTGCGCCGTTGAACATGATGTTTGCGTCCGGGCCGTATACTGCCGACGACAATCTCGATTACGAACCTCTGCATGCGCTATGCAGCCGGGCTGCCGAAACTCACGCCGACGCGCTCGTCCTCGCCGGCCCCTTTATCGACGTCGACCACCCCCTCATCGCAACGGGCGACTTTGATCTCCCCGAGGATGCCGGCTACGACCCCGACACCGCAACCCTGACCACCGTCTTCAAGTACATGTTTGCGCCCGCCCTCAACCGCCTCTCCGCCTCCAACCCGCACCTCGTCGTCATCCTGGTGCCCTCGGTCCGGGACGTGCTCGACAAGCACGTCTCGTGGCCGCAGGACACCATCCCGCGCAAGGAGCTGGGCGTGTCCAAGGCGGTGCGCGTCGTCTCCAACCCCATGACGCTGTCCATGAACGAGATGGTGCTCGGCGTGTCGAGCCAGGACGTGCTGTACGAGCTGCGCAGCGAGGAGCTGGCCAAGGGCGCTGCGCAGGGGGACCTGATGAGCAGGCTGTGCCGGTACCTGGTGGAGCAGAGGCACTACTTTCCGCTGTTTCCGCCAACGGACCGCGCGAGGCTGCCCAAGACTGGCACGGCCGAGGGCACTGCCACGGGTGCCGTGCTCGATTTGAGCTACCTCAAGCTGGGCGAGATGGTCAACGTTCGGCCCGACGTGATGCTGGTCCCCAGTGCGCTCCCGCCGTTTGTCAAGGTGAGAAGACCCCCTGCTGCCGGCCTCTTGCGTAGACTGGGTAGCTGACGATGCTTTTGTGGCAGGTCATCGAGAGCGTCCTCGCCATCAATCCGGGCTATCTCTCGAAGCGCAGGGGAGCCGGCACTTACGCCCGCATGACGCTCCATCCGCCCAATGCTGAGGGCGAGGCCACAGACGGCGTGATCGGCCACAGGATATACGAAAGAGCTCGGGTAGAGATTGTGAGAATATGAGCCGGCCTGGCTTGGGATCCGGTTTCTTGGGAGTACGGGCCCAAGTTGTTCTGTGGGTTTGATATACATCTCCTTGCAGCACAGCGCCTCGCGGCGGTGGTCGTGATAAAGGGGAAAAGGGCCGGCTATGTATGTACATTGGTTGTCGTGATATCATGGAGGGTACGATGGCTAGCCGCGGCTGCATCGCGGCGTGGGGACTTGGTAGGGGATGGGAGTTTCATCGGCGGGCGTCCACTTCTACCCTGCGTCTCTTGTCGTCGTAACGGTCCCTGTCGCGTGACGTGCTCCTCTTGCGGCGACCGCCGTGGCCATTGTGATGGCGCCTCGGCGATCGGGACCGTGATCTCCGTCCACGGCCGCCGTCGTCGCCATCGCCGCCGTCAGATTCTCGAACGCCACGTCTCTCGCCCCTGTCTCGCCTTTCGCCATCGCGAGGGCGGTGCTTACCCCCCTCGCGCGCGCTGCCCCTCGTCTCCCTCAGCGGCACGGCATTCGCCCCCTTGGGCCCTCCGTCGTCGGGCCGAAACCTGGCGTCGTCGGGCCGGAAGCGCTCGTCGCCGTCGAACCTGTCCCTGTGTCCCCTCGTCCCGGCGTCGTCAAACTGGCCCCAGCGCCCCGTGTCCTCGGTGCGCATGTCCTTGTACTTGGTGGCGCCCTTGCGGCCGAGCTTGGTCATGTCTCGCTTCTGGAGGAATTCGGGCAGCGCCTCGCGGTTTCGAATGTCGTCCTGGAAGCGGCTGCCCATGATGTCACGCTGCAGCAAGCCCGCCATTTCCGTCTCGTCCTGGAAAAAGGCACCCTTGTGATAGTACTTCTGCATGTACGACATCTTGCCCTTGCCCTCCTTTTCCTCGCGCTGCTTGGCGAGGTGCGCCTCGTCCTCGGCCGCGCGCTCCTCGGCCGTCAGGTTGCGCCGCCTCTCCACCTCTGCGAGCTCCCTTTCGCGCTCCTCGATGGCCGCCCGCGCGCGCTTGAGGCGCTTGAGCTCGCGCACGCGCCACGCGGCCTCTTCGGCCTCCGGGTCGAGCCCGTCGGTCGTGTCAACGTCCGAGTCCTCGTTTTCTTCGTCATCCCAGTGTTTCTTGCGGGCCGCACGAGCTGCGAGGTCAATCTTGATCTGCTCCTCGACCAAGTCATCAGCGGCTTTTTTCCTTGCTTCTTCCTCGGCTTGCCGGATGGCCTCTGCTTCCTGCTCCGGGTCCTTTGCGGTTTGTCCTCGTTGGCTTTTCGGCACAAATTTTGGTCGCATCATGAGCCTCCGCGGCGCCTCCTCCTCGCTGCTCTCTTGCTCCGATGACTCCTCCCCGGACTCGCTCTCCTCTCCACTCTCTTCGTCCTCGTCCTCGGTCACGAAACCCTGCTCGGCGGCCAGTCTCTCGGTCCTCTGAGCAGCGATCCGCCTTGCCTCGGCGTCCTTTTCCAGCTCTTGGCGGCGCGCATTGAGGTCGATGCGGTTGAGGTTGCTAATGATCTTGCCCGCGCCTGTGGCCTTGGGGGGCGCAGGAATCGTCGGGCGAGGGGGGGGTGCTTCCTCATCGTCGCTGTCCGAGTCAGAGGACGGTACGTTGCCTTCGGGCTTGCCGGCACGGTGGCGCGCCGGCCTGACCGGGTTTGCAGTCATGCGACCTGGAGGCATCGCGAGGTTGGTGGGTGAGCGATGATGTGTTGTTGAAACTACGAGAAGTCGGGCGAGATGAGGGCTTATCTTATCACTGGCCTGCTCCACAACTTGACTTCTGCGAGCCCGAGCTACCCTATAGCGAGCGCGTGCCTTTTGACTGTTCCCCCCCAGACACGGATCCACGAAATGATTCGATCCCATTAACGCCGGGTCTGAAGCTGCTCTGTAGACATCACGGGCGCAACTGAGAGACGCAGTTTTTCAACATTTCTTTTTCGCTGGAAAATTGAAAATCGGCGAGTACCCTCGCCCGCAAGTGCTGCCCGTGACATCTTGCTGCGGGCCGATTAGCTGAGTCGTCAAAGTTCCCCCATCACTCACTCGCTCCGCCAACGGCTTCAACATCCATCGCCACGACTGGACCCAACGTCAGCCTCCCACACGTCTCAGTCACAACCGCACGCGAATCATCCTGCGAGACATAGCGTCGACGAGAAATGACTCCACGGACCGTCCTCGTAACCGGTGCCACTGGGCTCCTTGGCCGCGAGGTAGCCAAGACATTTCGGCTCGGCGGATGGCACGTCAAGGCAGCCGGCTACTCGCGAGCAGACGGTGTCGACGTCCTCAGAGTCGACCTTCGAAGCGAGGATGAGCTGGCCAAGGTCTTGGATGAAGAAAAGTCGGTGCTCCTGCACCGCTGCAGACGCCAGCCATGCTGACCGACATTGACTTTGGCACACAAGACCCCAGGTCGTTGTCCACTGTGAGTGGCCCGCCGGAGATGGCCATGACCCGGCAAGCCCGCTGACGAGGGCACACGTTGTCAGGCGCGGCCGAGAAAGCTCCCGACAAGGTCGACAAGGACCCAGAGGGCGCTCGGACTCTCAACGTCGCAGCCAGCAGAAGCCTCGCCAAGCTGGCGGCAAGCCGAGCCATCCTGGTCATCTACGTCTCCACCGACTACGTCTTCCCCGGAACGCCTGGTGATGCTCCGTACAATGCCGATGCCGCCCCCAAGCCGCCCAACCTGTACGGCCAGACCAAGGCGGATGGCGAGCGGGCCGTGCTGGAAGAGTTTACCCGTGCGGGCAAGCAAGGCTTAGCCGTCGTGCTGCGCGTGCCGCTGCTGTATGGCCATGCCGAGACGCCCGCCGAGAGCGCCGTCAACACGCTCATGGACTCGGTCTGGAAAGCGCAGACCGAGGGGGCAAGGATGAAGATGGATCACTGGGCTCGCCGCTATCCAACCAACACAGAGGACGTCGGGCGCGTCTGTCGCGGTATGTCTCACAAGCCTTCCAGACCATCCCGCTCCCGTGCATACACACATATGGCCAGGCCACGGTTCGCATTAGTCCATCGCCGCCGTTACATTTGTGCGCTGACATGGAATCCGCGGGGCCGCACATGACAGACGTGGCCGCCAAGTATCTCGATGCGGCCGAGCGGGAAGGCTTGCCTCGGATCCTGCAGTTCTCGAGCCAAGATGTCATGACCAAGTACGACATCTGCCAGCTTTTTGGCGAGGTCATGGGCCTGTCGACGGCGAGCATCGAGCCCAACACGCAGGGCAACGACCCCAATGCCTCGGCGCACCGGCCGTACGACTGCCACCTGAGCACAGAGGAGCTCGAGCAACTGGGCATTGACGTGTCAACATGCGACTTCACCGCATGGTGGCGGCGCGAAGTAGGCGCCTTTCGAAAGTAGCCTGTCGTCGAGCCCTGCTTGCGACCGTTGACCCAGTGGCCCGCGTCTTTGCACCGGCCGATGGAACGGCATTGCATGCGACATGAGCAAGGGGCAATGGCTCTCCGCTTGTCTCCCAGGGCGAAGGACGGGACTGACGGCAGGCTGGGCTGAGCGAGGCGACGAGTCGTTTTTTTTTACTTTGGTCATGATGCATGCCCAGAGTGGCTATTGTGTGCATCCATTACGTGCGACGCTGCAAAGGCAACCGTCTAGGCTCGGACCCGCGATGGCAGATCTCGAGACTGCGCACACGCGGCGACGTGTCGTTTGTAGCGCACATTATCATGTGCTGTTGATCAGGGGAAATTGCGCATCCGGCATCGGGTTTTTCATGCGTCCAAGTGTCTGGTGCATACCTACATACAGCAGCGTGTAAGTTGGGCCATACAATACATGGAGGATACTGCGACTCTAAAGACGTGGGACACTCACCGTCTTCTCTGACACCCCACACTCTGCGCCCCTGGATCACCGTCATCTTCCTTCTTGGGGCCTGTCTCTACGGGATACGGGGTAGCACCCCGAGCTTGCTTGGACCTGGCGGCGGCAGAGGGAGACGCTGCGGGGCGGGGCTTTTCGCTCGCCTCCCCTTTGTGCGAGCGTGTCCTATTTCGGCGCTCCGCCTTGGATCCGATCGAGGATGGATGACACCTTGATTCGGGTGAGTGTACATGTGTACTGTACTCTGTATGTATGTATGAATGTATGTATGTATGTGTGTATGCATGTATGTGTGTATTCGTTGTACTTTGCACCAAGTATTGAACTCGGAAAGGAGCCGATGGCCGATGGCGTGGCTCCAGCCTGGCAGAGACTTTGACATGTTGCAACGTGGAACGCAGTCTCGAAGCGGCGGAGAGACAAGACAAACCACCTTCCTACCTACCTTAGGGCACCGCAGGTAGAATGAAAGCTGAAAGCACATGCGAAGTCCTACCGTCACACGAGGTACCGGGTCTACCGCCCAAGCCCTGCCCGACACCCAAGTACAGGCGAATACAGGGTACAGACGACGGCTTCACACCACCACCACAATCAAATAGGGCAATCCGCAGCCTACACGCCCCCTCCCCACAACAACCCTGGCCCGCTGGCCCTAGCGCGCTCGCGGCCCCTGAAGCCCCTCCCCTGTCCCGGCCTGCCGCCATTGGGAGCGACCCAAATGTGATGGATGGATTTATTGGCAAGACATGCGGCGATAGGAATGGAAGCATGGCATCGCTGGACCGGGAGAAAAGGATACCTATTTTTGAGACTCCTTTTTAGGCGCGCAGTGGCACGCAAGCACGACTTGGCGTGTGCGTCGGTGGAGGCTCGACACGCAAAATGCCAGTGACCATCTAATCTCTCCTCAATCTCTCCTCATGAACCTTGTTTCTGCGGAGTGGTGATCGGTAGACTCGTGGCCTTTTGCCGTTGCCGTTACCTTTGCATTTGCCCTTTATCCTTTTGCCTTTGCCTTTGCCTTTGCCTGTATGCTTGCTGAGCTTGTCCTTTTCTCCTCGCCCTCATCTTCCTTCTTCCCCCTCCCCCTCCCCCTTCCCCCTCGTCCTCACCCTCCTCCTCCTTCCTCATCCTCTCGTGAGAAACCTTGCCTGAGTCTACTCGATTTGGCCGCGCATCGAAGCCTTGCCGTCGTGAGAGCTTCGCCAGAGACCTTGAAGCCACCTGACTGCCCCCCCCCCCCCCACCTTGAGCCCTGATCCTCAATCTCTTCTTCCGGGTATTTTCCTAAACTTATTTAAAAAAGCTTTGTCTGCTTTGCACGTGGACCGATTCGAAGCTCCAGGATCTTTCAGCCTGGGGGGTTAACCGCCAACTTCGAGCCAGACTGCTCGGCGCGAGGGCGACAGTCGCCGCACACTTACATACAAAACGCCTTGTGCGTGCATTTTTAGGCGGGAACGAAAAAACACGAAAAAACACGCTTGCCGGCATTGGACCCTGCTTGCTGAGATCGCGATTCCAATCTATCCTGTGCCGTGTTGCGCCAGCGGCAGAATGGTCGAGGGACCGGGGTCCGTTTCAGCGCCCGTCGTCCCCTGCCCGGCAGTGCCAGAGCCACTGACAGCGCCGCCTCCACCGCCGAAGCCCGCCATCTCCCGCTACCGAAGCCTGCGGGGCAAAAGCGTGTCGACGCTGCGGCCATTTGATATTTTCCGCAGCGTCAGCGGCACCGCTGCCGCCAGTAGTAACAGCTGTAGCAGCAGCAGCAGCAACGGCAGCAGCAACGGCAGCAGCAACGGCACCACCACCAACACCAACAACACCCACGCCACCCCCCCCCACACCCTGAGCGCCAGCAGCAGCAGCACCATTGGCAGCAACGACAACGACAACGACAACGACAACGACGACGACAATCGCCGAGGCAGCCAGGGCTCGGCGTCGCTGCACCGGCGCTCCAAGACGGTCACGGCCGTGGCCCTGTCGCCCTCGCGCCATGCCACGCGACCGCCGTCGCCGCCCCTCCCTGATTTTTCATCCACACCTGTCCTTAGCCCCAGGCCCATCAATGCCACTCTCAAACCCAGCCTGACCGCCCTCGAGAGCCTCAAGCCGCCCGTTGATAGCGTCAAGGAGACTTTAGTGCAAAAGGCCGCGGCCAGCGCGAACAGGCGCGCCGCCGCCGTCGTCTCCATCACTGGCACCACACCTGACTCTGACAAGACGGCCGCCGCCACCACTACCGCGTCGGGCGAAGAACTCGACAGAGACGGCGGCAACGCCCGACCCGGCGTCGGCAACAAAGCCAACATTAATCCCAGCGACGACGAAAAGAATCGAAAAGTCGACATAATAGCCAACGACATAATCACATCTGCGACGACGGCCCAGAAGGAGGCGCAGCACCACCCAGAAACCCCCTCTCCAAAGCGTAACGCGATTGAGCAGCCCAAGCAGCAGCAGCCCGACGACAAAGACGAAGCTGCCCTTCTGGCCGAGCGGCTCGAGGCCGAGACGGACCGTATCTTGGCCGAGCAAAAAAAGCTCGACCTCGCGAGGCTCCAGTCGCAGCTCGTCACCCCGCCGCCCAAGCCCTGCCGGCGTCCTCTTCTCGACACCTTTGCCCTGTTCGCGCGGGGCCGGCGGTCCAACGCCAAGCACCCCAGCCAACCGGGCACGCCCAGCACAATCTCCCCATCCATCTTCTCGCCCGCCCTGGCCGGCAGCAGCCTGTTTAGCCGCAACAGCAGCGTCGACGACTCGCTCAGAATGAGCTTCATCGAGCCCGGCGGCAAGGGCATCGTCCCCCAGTTCGATGCCCCAGCGTCGGCAATAAACGGCGGAGAAAGGGTAAGCCGCATTTCCTCTCCACGTTCCAACAGGCTGGGTATTCCAGCCTTGTTGGTCCCAACCCCTGCCCGCGCGCGTGCCCGTTGACGACTGATTGATCAACTGACGCCACTTGCCCATGCAGCGCGTCATCGTGCGATGCCTCTCCTCGACCATCACCCTGCCCTTTACCGCCGAGACGTCCCCCGTCGACGTTGTCGTCTCGTCGGCAGAAAAGACCAACCATGTCATTACCCCCACGACCTGCGTCGTCATCGAGTGCTACTTCATGCTCGGCCTAGAGCGCCGTCTCCGCCGCTACGAGCGTGTCCGCGACGTCCTCAACTCTTGGGACAATGACGAGCAGAACTCGCTCCTCATTCTGCCTTGCGACTCCCCCAAGGACGACCGTGGCCTTGACCTTGGCTCCGTGCCTCGCACAGATGAACCCCCGCCCGGCTTCTGCGTCCAGCTTCACCACTCTGCGCGTCCCGGAAAGTGGAACAAGCGCTGGATCACCTTGCTGGACAGCGGGCAGGTTTTTGCCTCGAAGCGCGCCGAAGCCAGCCCCCTCGACAAGGACAGCATCGCGCTGTGCCACCTGTCCGACTTTGACATCTACTCGCCCAAGGAGAGTGAAATGCGCCGCAACCTCAAGCCGCCAAAGAAGTTTTGCTACGCCATCAAGAGCCAGCAAAAGACAAACGTGTTCCCCAACGGCGAAAACTTTGTTCACTTCTTCTGCACCGACGACGACAAGCTGGCCTCCCGCTTCTACGACCTGGTGCATGGCTGGCGGAGCTGGTACCTGGTCAACCGGCTGGTCGACTTGGCACGCAAGGAAAAGCCCCCACAAATCACGCACAGCCCGTTGCTGGGAGGGAAGGACGCTGGGAAGAGCACCGAGAAAGGCCCGCGCGTGTCCATTGACGAGACATCGTACAGGAGCGAGGAGCCGCTCATGGACGTCAGCGGCTTCAAGGTGCCCGACGTCCCCCGCCTCGACACGACGCTCACCAAGCAGTCGTCCCGGGACTCTCCACGGCCAAAGGGCCCAGCTTCCCCTTGGTCGGAGACTGCGGAAAAAGACAGCGAGTTCTTTGCCGGTGGGCTCCTCGGCGACACCTACGACAAGCGGAAGCAGGAGGAAGTGGCGAGTGCCCAAAGTCGCGGTCACGACGCCAAGGCTGCCGACGGGCCGTTTACTGAGGGCCCCTCCCTATTGAACGGCGGTGTCTCGGCCGCCGCCGAGGCCGCCGAGCGGTCTGAGCCAAAGTCTTGGTTCCCCTCTGCGGCGGAACACACTGCCCGTGTGCGCGGCCAAAGCGGCCCTCCCGTCAACAGGCGTCCCATGACTGCAGACGCTGCCGCCCAGCTGCGACGCGAAAAGCAGCAGCAGCACCACCATCAGCCGCAGCCGCTGCTCAGCTTCGGCAAGGACTTCCCCGAGCCGCCGCGCTTCCGCGACCCCCATGGCGGCCATGGGCCCAGGCACGCGGCAGGCCAGCCGCTCATCAACTTCGCCACGGGGGGGCCGCTGCAGATGCACAATGCTCCTCCGCAGCGCGCCATGTCCCGGAGAGGCGTCTCTGGTTCCAGCTCCGGCGCTCCGATGCCGCCGCCCAGCGCACGTGGCCGGAGTCGGTCCGCCATTGGCCCGGGCTCGGTTGGTGGCGGCCGCCGCTTCAGCCCCGAGGAGCTGCCTCCCGTGCCGGCTTTGCCCAACCGCTCGGGCCGGCGGGACAGGTTCGGCGAGGGGCACAACGGCGGCGGCCCTTCAGCGCGCCATCCCGAGCCCCTCGTCAACCGCGCGCGGTGATTTGCGCGCCTCGTCGAGACGATTCCTTGGCGACGCCGCTTGAGGCCCAGAACCTCGGAAGAGGCTGGGCCATTCGCCAAGCCCATCCTTGCGAGACCTGTTCTTGTTGCGTGTTAATTTTCACCTACTGGGCCTATTGTCAAACATCGACACACCCCTCCCTGCTACTGCCTACCTATTCACTCTGCTTTGCAATCCCGCCATCCTGACCCAGCATCTTCCCATATGTATGGCTTGCGGGACGGGGGAGTTGGGCTTCTCTGGGCTGGGTTATTTGCGCGTTTACCTGGGGAACCTTTTCTCCCTCTCCTTCTCACTGGCTTGTCTGTTCGTCTTGGATCTGGGCTGCGCTTGGGCTTACATATTAAACCTGGGCTCGAAACGTCGCATGAGGGGCGCTTATACGATGGCATCTTCTGGACACGTCCGCTGCCGAGACACTTTGTCCGTGATTGGCAACCCGCACGTATGAACCGTGATCGAGTCCATCGATGCATCCTTGGCTTTTTCGCATCTACTCCTTATATACCTTATGCTTACCATTAAGCCCGCCTCCCCTTACTTGAGTTATCCGCATGCGCGGTCCGCCGCCCTTACTTTGTTCGCTTGTAGATCTTGTCCAGGAAAGCAGTGAATACATCCTTGTTGAGTCCTTCGCTCTCGTCCACCTTGCTAATCATGGCGCGGATTTCGCCGGTCCGCTTCTCCTCGTAGGCGGCCCAGCGCTGCTCGAGCTTTAGGTCATCGTAGAGCTGCTTGACAATGTGCTCCTTGGTGTCATCCTTGCGGCCGTAGTTTTCGTCGAGAACCTTGCGCTGCTCCGGCGTGGCAACCTCGAGGGCCTGGTTGACGAGCCAGGAGCACTTGTTGTCCTTGATGTCGGTGCCGATCTTGCCAATGTGCTCGGGGCGGCCAAAGTTGTCCAAGTAGTCGTCCTGGTATTGAAAGTACTCGCCAATGGCCAGCAGGATTTCCTTGGACTGCTCGAGATTCTTGGGAGTGGCGCGGTTGAGCAGGTGGAGGGAAAGGGCGACGGGGAGGTAGAAGGAGTAGTGCGAGGTCTTGTACATGACGATGAAGGCGCACTTGGACATGGAGAAGTTGTCGAGGTCGACCTTGTCCTCGGGGGCCGTGATCAAGTCGCACAGCTGGCCGATCTCTGTCTGGAAAGTCGTCTCGTGGAACAGCTCGAGGAAGTCAACGTATGACGGGTGGGAGCGGAAGTATTTCTTGACGAGGACGTATATGGACATTTCGAGCATGAAGGCGTCGTTGATGGCAATCATGCCGACGCCATCGTGGCGGTACCAGCAGGGCTTGTCGCGGCGGGTAATGCTGCTGTCCATGATGTCGTCGGAGACGAGGAAGAAGGCCTGGAGTAGCTCCGTCATCCAGCCAAGGGTGGCGGCTTCAAAGTATTGCTTGTCGTCCAGGGGCGCATCGAGCAGGATGGAGACGGAGTCGGGGATGGACATGCCGCGGTTGCATTTGCCGCCTAGAGTATTGAACTCGAGGCTCTGTGCGGGCGAGACCGTCAGCGTCGACGAGTTGCGTCACGGCTTGCGAATCCTACCTGCTTGAACCAGTCGAGTGCCTGCTGGGGCGTCTTGCAAGCCTTTGCATGGTCGAGGATAACTTCGGCCAGCTTGGGAAAGACTGACTCGAATTCCTCGAGCGTCGTCCTTTTCGCCATCTTGGGGGGGAGACGTCGACTGAGCGGCGCCGCGCGTTGGAGACAGAAGTAGAGGCCAAGCGAGGATGAGAGCCAAGGGGGGCCGAGGGGAGAGAGGCAGGACAACGAGGGACGGTAGCGATTCGAGGCAGACGGGGATAATCAGGGTGGATTTGGAACCTGGCAAAATGAATCTTTGTATGTACATGGTGGCACTGAGTCGCGTGTTATGCAGATACTTGCGTAGTAGCTGGAGGGTAGGCGAGGGGCCTGGGCGACGATAGGTAGCGTCTTATTGACTAAACGCGTCCTCGCACCTCACTTCAATGTACCTACTGTGCCCAAGCTGCTGCCCCTCATCTCTTGCGCGGGGCAACCACTCATGCCTTCTCAGTTTGAAAGATTAGACAGGGGAGTGGAAATTGGCAGGCAGCCCGCTTATGTATGAGATATAATATGGAACGGGACACGCCAGCAGGCGCGTATCGGTACCGACCTTGGCCGTACTGTACATACAGGACTGTGAGCATGGTCACGCGCCTCATCAGTCCGCTCGGCGTCAACGTGCGTCGTCTCATCATGTCTGAAGAGAAATGGGCTTGGGGCAAGACATCTTGAGTAGGTAGACAGGGTCCAGCACGACGTCCAAGTGTGCGTGTAAAAGTACCTACCAGATATGTACCTACCTATTCGAACCTACCTAGGTTAGGTAGCAAAAGCGAGGCACCTCCGCGACACCTCAATAGGCAAGGTGCCCGCCGCGCAGGAGCACTTGCTCAGGTACCGCCACGCCTAGTCGGATACCCAAAGTACAACATCATCGCCCACGCTGCCACGTCCATCAACCGCGTGTGCACACAACCGCATCTACCATACAAAGCCCTCCGACGCCACCTCTCGCCAATCGGCCTGCGACTCGGAACGTACAGGCCGCGTCCCAGACCCCTCTCCTCTCGAGGACCCCGCGGCCTTGCCAAGGAAGCCGGGCGCCATGACACTGAGCGCCCAAGAGGTTGCCCAGCTTCGGGCCGCTCTGCAAGACGCCGTCGTCAAGTGCTCCGAGAGGTGTCTCTACCAGTCGTCTAAATGGTAGCCCGCCCCGCATGCGCGCTCTTTCGCCAGGCCCCAAGATTGCAGTCGCGCTGATGGACGGTGATGTGGCAGGGCAGCCGAGCTCCTCAACGCGCTCCCCGAATGTGACGATGCCGACCAAGACAGCCAAGGCCCGGAGAGCAAACATACCTCGTCAATCTTTACCCCGAATCCAGACCAGGTTGAGGCGGCCCTGGAAGCGAGAGAGCTGAGCAAGTACCTACTTGCCAAGTCGCTCTTCGACTGCAAGGAATACGATCGATGCGCCGCCGTCTTCCTCCCCGAGTCTCTTCTCTCTTCCGTGCTCTCCTCGCACCCAGAGAGCTCCGCGACATCATCACAGAAGGGAAAGGGAAAAGCAAAGGCTACTCCGACGGCCTCGGCGCGTTCTCCGGGAGCACCCGCCCTGCCCAACATTAGCCAGAAGAGCCTATTCCTCGCTCTCTACGCCAAGTTTATGTCGGGAGAAAAGCGCAAGAACGAAGAGTCTGAGATGGTTATGGGCCCTCAAGACCTCGGAACCGTCACGAATCAGCAGCTGTTGGTCGTCGGACGCTACTTGGCGACTTGGTTCGACGAGAGGACGGCCGATGACGAAGAGGTCCTCGGGAGCCAAGGCTGGCTCGAGTATCTGTACGTAACAAACACGTATATGGCCTGGAAAATGCAGGCTGACACATCGCTCACAGATACGGCATGGTGCTTGCCAAGGAGAAAAACGACTCGAGGGCCTTGGAGTTCCTCATTCGGAGTGTCCACAAGTATCCCATGAACTGGGGATGCTGGCTAGAGATGACGTCCCTCGTCTCAAGAGTCGAAGAGGTATGCTCGCTGCCCAGGCCATGGCCGGTGAGCCACTGACACTGGTGACTGCAGTTGAATCGGATATCCAGACATTGTCCACAGAACATTGTCTCATTCATGTTCCATCTCCACACCTCACTAGAGCTGTATCAGCAGTCTCCCAGTCTCGCCAGCAATCTCGAGCAGCTACTCTCCATCTTCCCAACATCGCCCTTCCTCCTCACCTGCAACGCACTACTCGCGTACCATGCCAAGGACCTGATGGCCGCCGAGCAGCATTTTAGTCGATTGCTCTCGCTTCATCCGCACAGGCTGGATTCCCTCGACCATTACTCCAACATACTCTACGTCTTGAACTTGCGCCCCAAGCTGGCCTTTGTGGCCCACCTCTGCTCCAGCGTGGACAAGTTCCGTCCCGAGTCGTGCGTGGTGATTGGGAATTACTACTCGCTGCTGTCACTGCATGAAAAGGCCGTCCAGTACTTTCGCAGGGCCTTGACTCTGGACAGGTCTTGTCTCTCCGCCTGGACATTGATGGGCCACGAGTACGTCGAGCTCAAAAACACGCACGCCGCGATTGAATCCTACCGACGTGCGGTGGACGTCAACCGGCGGGATTACCGCGCATGGTACGGTCTCGGCCAAACGTATGAGATGCTGGAGATGCACACATACTCTCTCTGGTACTACAAGAAGGCAGCTGGCCTGCGCCCGTGGGACGGCAAGATGTGGTTGGCGGTAGGCTCTTGTCTGCATAAGATGGGCCGGGAGAGAGATGGCATCAAGGCACTCAAGAGAGCGCTGCTAGCTGACGCGTACTACGAGGTCGGGAGCAGCTTCGGGAGCGGCGGTGAGCCCCTCGGCGCTCGAGGGGCGACTGGCCACATGGATCCCGAGATCTTGCTGCAGATTGCCACCATGTTTGATGAGCTGGAAGAGGAGGACGAGGCAAAGGCCTACATGGAACTCTGCGTGGCCCAAGAGGATGGCGGAGCAGCAGCCGACGCCAGCCTCAACGAATCTGTCATGATACACAACGACTCGCCGGCCGGCTCGGACGACGATCCCGACCGGCAAGACAACGCTGGAGTGACCGAGGGCACGGGAGTTACGGCGGCGACTAGCAAGGCGCGGATGTGGCTTGCCAGGTTCGCCATGCGCACCACCGACTACGCCACGGCAAACCGGCTGGCCACGGAGCTGTGCCAGGACGGAGTGGAAGTCGAAGAGGCCAAGGCTCTGGTACGAGAGATCAGGTCCATTTTGGACCCTGCGGGCGGCGTTTATGGTTCTGCGAGCTAGTGGCGGAGACCCAGACGCATGCGGTAGTCAAGAGATGCGTCGCGGCATCCACGACCTCACGAAGCACGATGGCGCCGGAATGGTGGGAAATTGTAGAGTTCGTTATCGACACTGCAGATGCATCCGCCTGGACTGAGGCATTTTCCGTTGTGATGCTTGTCATCATAGTTGCCATGGAGCCATGACGATAGCCATGATGGCCCAGCAATGGTGCAGGGGCAGTGCCTAATGGTCAGCCAGGTGGGCTTGAAGCAAGTGCAGGTGACATGGCAAATGGCCAGGACGGTGGAACTAGTCGAGCGGTCAGTTGTGGAAGGCCCGAAATCTTTAAAGGCTATCTACAGGGGGGTGCGTGGGGAAGACGGTCGAGATGACGGTGGTGAAGACGGTGGTTGCGTCGGCGTCTGAGCATTGAGCGCCGCCACCGACGCCACCAGAGCAGAGGACTTCATGGCGTTGCGGTGGGCAGAAGTCAAGGCAGTTTGGGGCCCGGCGATGGTCGATGAAGTTGGGGGAAGCAGAGGAGTTGACGAGAGTGAGTACTCGAGCACGTTGATACAGATGCCTTGCGACCCTCTGAGGCCATGGCCGGACAAGGAGTCATGTACATGCAAAGAGCACAGCGGCAGAGAAGTATCGAGCGGCACAGCTCGACGCCGTGGGCAACGAAGACGAGGTATAGGGCGAAGAAAAAGCATGGGGTGGAAGGGGCCGAAAAGCGCCACACTTCAGTTTGCGAAGAGAGCCCATCATCAGTTATGTAATGGACCACCCCGAGAAGCCGAAGGCGGTGAGCTGGTGATAGGGCAGCGCAGGCAGTAGAATTTGCCTTTGGACGAGTTGGCTTCGGGGATGCGGCCCGGGATCGGTGCCGAGAGTTTCTGAACCGGATGGCGGAAGACTATTATCAGGAGATATTTATATGGAATACAGTATGCATAGACTTATCCGTGTGTGCATGAATGCATATCTTTATGTAGGTCTCGCTATTCTTTTCCGCCGGCCGCAAAGTCTAAATCGACCGCCGCGTCACCAAACTCCCGACGCGTTCGTAACAAGGCCGACTTGGGGCGAGTAGGATCTGGGCGAGATGCCTGCAGACAGAGACGATGCGAGTGCTGAGCGTCGTCGCTTTTTTGCTGGGTTTTGGTCACGGACCCAACTGGTCTG
>JAPEBW010001958.1:0-16824 GCA_027405785.1 Ophiocordyceps robertsii
CCTCTTAAGGGTTTTATTAATTAAAATCCTTAACTTTTCTTAAAGCATTTCTTAAGTGCTTTATAGGTTTTTAGGTATTATCTAAACTAAGATAGTCCTTTTACTTTACTAAATAAAAGTATTCTTAATTTTCTATTTTCTTAGCGAGTATAGTCTTTATTATATATTTGCTTTTTTCGACTTTCTTTAAGTTTAGCTCTCTTACTACCTTAGCTTGTTTAAGAGTCGGCTTTAGTAAAAATATATAAAAAATAAGGTATATAAGTAAACTAGTTAAAAGTTCTAACTTATAATTAACCTTTTTTATTTTCTTTATTACTTTAAAAGGTCTTATCTTTTTATAATCTAAAGACTTATTAAGTTTATTAGTCTTAAGATTCCTTATTAAAAGATATACTTTATTGCCTTTAAATAAAAAAGGTTCTAAAAACTATCTTTTATTATAATAATATAATATCTTCTTAGCAATATATTCTAATTTTAATTTTATAAATCTATATAAGCTAATTAACTACTTAAAGTTTAATATAGCTTTTTTAGCTATAACTTCTTTAAGTAAAAAAAACCTATAAGCTTTAAGAGTAAAGCTATAATTTGCGAATACCGGAGTATTCTTAATAAGCTTAAAATAAAAGGTATTATATACTAACTATACTATAAGCAATTTTAAAAGCTAATTATCCTATTAATAATTTATATAGCTTTTAAGGTATTACTTAAGCATTTAATTTAATCGTTTTATTATTCTATTTATAATAAAGTAAAAAGCAGTAGATAATTTATGCTTTATACTTAAGGCTTATATTAAACCTTATTAAAAATTGAAAATAAATTTCTAATCCTTATTTAAAATAATTAAACTTAAAAGTCCTTAATTAGCTATAATATATCTTATAAAAGTATAAGATAACTTTTCTACGTTTATAGCTTTATACGTTAAAATAAAATAGCCGTATTTTATAAGACGATTAACTATAACTAAAATAAAATCGTATTTTATATTAATTATAAGATCTATAGACTTTAGTAGTTTCGTAATAAAGTTTAAAGTTATAAAGTCTTAAGGTCTTAAAGAAACTTTTAAAGGAATTAAGTTACTATAAGGCTTATATCGTATAGCCTTACTTTTATTATATACTTCGCATAACCTAATAACTTCTTAGATTTTTTATAGAGGTTATAAGTATTATAATAGTTTTTAATCCTATTATACGTTTTTATAATACCTTAATGTCTATATAAAGGGTATAAATAAAATTCTATTATAACTATTTTCTTAGTCTTTAAGGTAAGGAATAGCTTATTCTTATAAAACACTATTTTTCCCTCTTACTTAAGATTCTTATATTTTTTCTTATTTAAGTTCTTATAAGAATTCTTAAGTAATTTTAAAGTAGTAAGATCTTCTTATATATTAAATAGTATATATAACGTCTTTAACTTTAAATTACTATTATTATTTAAAAATAATAAAGTCTCTTTATAAAGCTCCTTTTTATCGTTAAGGTCTAGTTATCGGCTAATTATATTAGCTTAGTTATTCTTAAAACCTTTCTTATAAATAATCTTATAATTAAATTCTAAAAAGGATTTAGCTTATCTTATTTACTTAGCATTTAACTACTATATCGTAGTATAAGAACTAATATTCTTATAATCCGTATAAACCTTAAGTTTATATTTATTCCTTTAAATATAATGCTAAAATCCTTTAAAAGCGTATATAATAGCTAAGAATTCTTTATTATAAATTAAGTAATAAATCTTTATACTTACTTGCTTTTTCGAATAAAACGCTATAAGTTTAAAAATATTATTTTTATTGCCTTAGCTTAACTATACGCTTAATATAATATTAAAAGTATCCGTTTCTAACTTTAATAGCTTATTTATATTATAAGTATTTAATATAAGTTCTTTAATAAGTAATCTTTTAATCTTTTTAAAACCTTCGTTTGCTTTTAAGTTTTACTTAAAAAGGTCCGTTTAGCTTTTTTTAATACTAATAATATTAGTATAATTATCTTAAAAAAGTCTAATATAAACTTCCTACTACGGAGAAACAGTATAATAATACCGCACTGCTAAAAGGTCTCGCCCCGGCCTTAGTTAAGGGTTAGGACGCTAATTATCGCCTATATGCTTATATCTTATATACTAATATATAAGTAGCCGGGACGCTTATATCTTACGTTCCGTAATAATTACCGCCTTAAAAGGAAAGACGATAACGTCCTTATTATCTATAAGACGGGACCTCCCCGGTTTATTAAGCCGGTAGCTAAAAGCTGTGCACGCTTATATTATTACGCGCGCCCGGGGGAGCCTTATTTCCGTACGGACTTATAGGTCTACTTTCTCGCGCGGGGATCGAACCTACGCTTAAGGAATTGCTACTATTTGCTATAAAGAAATAGTGCGATAATACCGTACTGCTAAAAGGTCTCGCCCCGGCCTTAGTTAGGGGTCGGGACGCTAATTATCGCTTATATACTTATATCTTATATACTAAGATATAAGTGGCCGGGACGCTTATATCTTACGTTCTATAACACTTCCTATAATAATTTATATATCCTATAAAGCTTAAGATTTCCTTAATATTTATAGGAATTAGCTAATTGTTAATTATAAAAATCTTTTAAAAGTCTATCTTTATATAAAAAGGAGTAATTATATACCTTAAGAATTTTACTTCTTATATATAAAAGCTATATTTCTTTAGTAAGATATATAAGCTAGCTTTTTTTAATACTTTTAGCACTATATCGTCTTTTTTATAGTATTGCTTAAGCGTATTTAAATATATAATAATATTATTTAGATAAGCCGTATAAAATTAGTTTAAATAAGGATTTAATATACTATTAATTCTCTTTTAAAAGGTTACTAGTATATTACTTAATCTTAAAGGCATAAATAAAAATTTATAAAGTTTATATTGCGTTTTAAAGGCTATTTTAAATTCGTCTCTTTCTTTAATATATATTTAGCTATTAGCAGATTTTAGGTTAACTTTAATATACTACTGCTTATTAGCTAATCTATCTCTTATTTCGCTTATAAAAAGTAATAAAGTCCGGTTTTTTATTATATTGTTATTTATTTCTCTAAAATCGATATAAAGTTAAGTTTTCTTTTTATCTTTACTATTTTTTAAAGTAAATAGTATAAGAGCTTTATATTTTAATTTAAACTCTTTAATATAACCTTTTTATAGGTTTTTATTAATATATTCTTTTAATAACTTTAAATACTTTTTATCTAAGTTATATATCTTATAAAATCTAAGCTTAAAGCCTTTTTTTAACTTAATTTCGTAATCTTAACTACTTTATAGTAGTAGCTTATCTTTAAGTAGCGGCGTAAATATATTAAAATATCTCTTTAGCATATTTATAAGTATTTTTAAATAACAATCCTTAAGGTGTTTTAAGTTAATAGTACCTTTTAAACCTCTTATATACTATATTTGCTCTTTAAGGTGTTTTAAGCTAATAGTACCTTTTAAATACTATAAGCTATTCTTATATATCTTATTCTTAATCTTTCTCTTATTCCGTTTTTTCTTAATCTTATCTTTTTACTTAAGATATTACTACTTAATATTCTTAAAGGTATTTAATAGATTTTCTTTTAATAAATTATAAGTAGCTTTATAATTATCTTTTAAGCTTTTAGTTTCTTTATTAAGGTTCGGCTTTTATTTCGCTTATATTATACTAGTCGTAGCTACTTTATCTTTAGTTATACTAGTTATCTTATTATCTTTTATTACGATATCTATTTCGATATTTATATCTATATAGGAAGCTTTATTATCCTTATTATTACTATTCCTTATATAGTTATTGTTAGGTATTACCGTATTTAAATTATTTAAGGGTTTTGTTTTAAGGTCGTCTTTTATTAAACTATAAAAAGGAATATTTAAAGTATAATCTTAAAACCTTAAAAGGCCTTTATTTTAATTTATTATAAGGTTATATTTCTATAAAAAGAGGAGTCTTAATATAATATTATAGCTAATAGCTAAAACGTTAAAAAAATCTTTAAAGTTATAAATCCCGATTATATACTTTAGAGGATTCGTCTTTAGCATAATCTTACTATTATTATACTAAAAGGGTAATTCTTTTGCTAAAAGGAGTATATAAGGCTTATCTTTCTTTTTATAACGTAATTTTAAACGATTTACCGTTTAAGGGGAAATATAGCTACTTATTATACCGCAATCTACTAATATATTAAAGCGATGTCCTCTTAAATTTAATAAAAGGGTTATTTTTATACTTTAGGAATTATTATTTAATATAAGTAAGTTCTTTTTACTAAGAAATAGTCTTATTATTTTTAAGCTTATTAGTTTTTTACCTCGTTTACTAACTTTTTAGTAGATCTTAATTCTTTTTACGGAACTAGTTTATCTAAGTTATTAAGCTTCTTAATAGCTTTAAAAACTAAATCCTTAATAATAACATTATCTTTTATTATAGTATTATTAATAAAAACTCCTTTAGTACGAATTATTTTATTATATTATCTAAGGTTATTATACTTATTTTACTACGTTTTTAGCTAGTTCTTAAGCATATTTTTTAAGAATCTTTTTGCTTTTAATAGTATATTTAAATTATTATTCTTATTATAAAGATTATAATTTATCTTAAAATACTTACTATATTGTCTAGACATATCTTTAATAGCTAAATTAAGGAATTCGGTATCTTCTTTAAGCTTATCGGCTAGCTTGTCGTTCTTTTTTTTAAGATTGTCTTTATCTTTAATTAGATTAGTAATATATATAAAAAGAGATATATAATCTTCTTTTAGCTTAATTATCTTATTTATTAAAGCTTAGTTACTATCCTTAAGGTTTTCGATAGTCGTTTTATTATACTACTTAAAGAGTAAAAGTTATTCGATTTTAACTTAGTTATTAGTATTTTCTTATATAAGTTCCTCTTTATCGACTTTAATATCCTCTTTAAGGTTTTCTATAAAAACCTTAATATTAGTAGTAAGTTCCTTAATCGTTATAACGGGTTTATTAAAAGTCTTCTTTAATTTAAGAAACGATCCGCTTCTTTACTTATTTAAGAGGTATATAAAGTAAGTATTTTTATAGTATTTAGTTTAAGATAGCTACTTATACGCCCTATCCTTAATAGTAATAACTTTATTAAGATATTTTATAAAAGGAGCGTAAGGCTTATTTCTATCTTCTTTTTTAAAAAAGGGCTCTTTATCTATTTCTTATAAGTTAAAGGTTTTTAGATTATAGCTTTTTTCTATATTTAAAGGTATAATATTCGTATTAAAATTAAGAGCGTTTTTATTATTTTTATAAATAGTCTATAAAGAAGTTTCTTACTTATAATTATCCTTAGTTTTAAAGGCATTCCTTTACTAGTCGTTTAAGCTTTTAGCTTTTAACTTTACCTTAGGTTTTTCTTTATAAAGACCTTTTATAAGCGAACTAGTTTTAAACGGACTAAAGGTTAGTATAATAAGCTTAACGTCGATTTCCTTAATATCCTCGATTAAAGGTAGTAGTAAAGTATATCGCGGATTATAAGCTAAGAGGGCATTATTCTTTTAAATAAGTATATTTCTTCCTTTAAAGGAATTCCTCTTCTTAATATAATCTCTTATAATATAGCCTTCCTTTATATAGTTAAAGCATTAAATAGCTTTTTTAATAAGCTTTAGCGGGCTCGCTTTAAAAGTATTTAAGTCTATTACGTTACTTAAGTCGCGCTATTGCTTTTTATTAATTTTCTTTATAACCCTACTAAGAGTTAAACCGTGCCTTTTTTGCTTCCGGCGTTTATATTACTTATTATCTATATAGACCGCTAAACTAATATAGTTTAATAGCGTCTTTAGCCTATCTAAGTAGTAGATTTCGTCTTTAACTTCTTCTTTAAGACCTTTATAAAAAGTCGCTATAAGGGTATCGTCTTTTTATTTTAGCTTTAAAGTTATTTATCGGAATCGAGCTATATAAGTAGATAAAAACGTAACCTGCTTAAAGCTTCTTAATTTATGCTTTACTAATTATTGCTTATTTATAATTCCGAACGTTTTTTATAGAGCTTCTTTAAAGTTATCGAAATTCTTAAAAATATTCTTCGTCTCGGAATTCTTATCTTTAGAACTATTATCTATATAGTCCTTAAGAATCGGTTTAAACTATATTGCTACTAAGCCTTATAAGCAACTAAATATAAATATAACATTTATTACTTTTTAGTTTATTATAGTAAGATAAAACTAAAAATAAGCTTTAAGAAAGGTAATAAACTTTTATAGCTTAGCTAATTCTTTAGTATAAGGTTTAAGAGCCTTAATCTTTAAAGTAAAACTACTATTTATAAAGCTTATTAAAGGATAAGAAAGCTTTAAATACCTTAAACTAGCTTATAGCTAACTAGTTAGCTATAGTATCGTAAAAGTAAATATTCTTCTTTTATTTATTATAATTAAATAAACGTAATTATAATAAATACCTTTCTTTTACTTAATAGCTTAAAAAACTTACTAAGTATATAAATACTAAGTATTCTTTATTAAAGCTATAAAGTTCGTAAAGATTTTTATAAGCTAGTTTTATATCGCAAAACCCTTAGTATTTTTTATATACTAAGTAGTAAGGCTTAATTTATTTAATTTAAATTTACTAGCCGGAAAAGGAGAAGAAGACTTAGTGCTAACTACTAAACTAAATAAAGTAAGGGTATCTTATTATATAGATTTCTTATATTAAAACTAGCTAAAGAAAAAGAAAAAAAAAGGAAACGAGTTAAAGGAAAAGGGAGGAAAGACATCCTTTTATACTTTTTTAAGGCTATTAAAAGACTTTCTTTTTATATACTTTTATATGCTTTTATATATTAATCTATAACTTATACTATATATAACTTATAAGGTTATTAAACTACTTCTTAAGCTAATAAAAATAGCTTATACTATTTTTATTACTAATTATAAGTAATATACGCTTTATTACTTATAACTAGCTTATAAAATTAAATATCCTTATCTTAAAACCTTTTATAAGATTTTATTCTTTTTTAAAGGGAGGCCTCTTACTATAGCTTTATATAAGGTATTAGTCGATTATATAAAGCATTAGTTAATCTATTTAATATTAATTCTATTACTAGCCGAAACTAGCTTAAGCTAAATATAAGCGTATTTAACTTATACCGCTTAAAGCTAATACTAGCTATCTTTAACTATTAAGCTATATCGTCTTTCTTTAGAACTACTAGTATCTACTTTAATAGTTATAACTTATAACTAGCGGTATTTACTTTACTAGTTCCTCCTTTATATTTAGTAGTATTTACTTTACTAAATATAAATACTTTTAGTACTTAGGATTACTAACGGAATAGGGTTTTTATAATATATAGTCTTTTTAAGCCTTTCTTTAACGGCTATTACTTAACTAGTTTATTAGTAAGTTAGTTAATTATTAAGTTAATATACCTTATTAGCTTATAGTGCTTTAAGCGGGGAATTTATAAGTCTTTTTTTACTAAGGTTTAGCGTATAAAGAATTAAGCATATCTTTAGCTATAAAGTCTCTTAAAAAGTTCTTAAGTAACTTATACTTATAAAGGCCGTTCTTAAACTACTTTAAACCTTTATAATCTCTCTTAAGTATACTTTTAGTCTTTAAACTAAGGTATTTAGTATTAAGATATTTATATTATTATCGCTTAGCTTTATTATTATTACTAGTAAGGAAGGGGTTTAATAAAAAGTTAATAGTACTAGCTATAAAGCCTATTACTACTTAAAGGGTAGTAGTAGCTTTAAAGCTTATTACTACCTTAGCTTATTACTCTTAACTTAAAGGCTACTTAGCTTACCCCTTTTAAACTTATCGTTCTTATTATAGTTATAAGGTTTATAATAGCTTAAGCAATATAGTATTATATTTTTTATAAAGTTAGTGTTATCCTTATTTTTCTTAAAGACCTTAATATTATAGTCTTTTTCTTTAAAGGGCGGGGTCTTTTTAATAGCCTTATAAAAGTATATATTCTTAGCAATTATAAATTTCTTTTAATTAAAGAGCTATACCTTATAGATATAACTATAAAGCCCCTTAAGATTTATAAGTTTTTCTTTATATACTTTAAGGTTTATTTTAGCCGTCTTAGCTAATATCTTTTATAGTTTAGTTATATATATAATATAACCTTAAGTCCGGATATATTTAATAAAGTATATATAAAAGACCTTAATCTCCTTAAGTAAGGCTTTTAGCAGCGCCTCTTTTAAAGCTATACTATATATAAGTAAGAGGTTCGCTATATATATAGCTTGTTTTATATACTAAGGCTAAAGAAATTTTAGTAGCCTTATCTTAATATATATTACCCTCGCGGACTTAATAAGCGTGTAGCCGGCTTTTTTTACCTTATTATTTTACTAAGATATATAAGGTGCGCTATAATATAAGATAAAGTAGTCCTCCTTTAATTAAGCCTTTATCTTCTTAATATAAAACTCTATTATATTATTAAAGGCTAGCACTTAAATAAAAGCGCTAATAGCGCTCTTTTTAACCTATATCTTTTAAGCCTTTATTATATTAAAGGCCTAATCTTTTATAAGCGAAAAGAGTACTTAGTAAAACTTAGTAAATAGATTAATACTATAAAAGTAATAGTTAATACCTTTATAGCTTATAAGCTTATATTAAAAGAAGTCTTAATATATATATATAAAGAATACTTAAGCTACTATGCTTAAGTTATAACTAATTATTACGCCCGCTTTCCTTAAATAGTAAGCTTTATAATAAAATCTCTTAGCCTCTTTCTTATTAATCTTAAGGCTAGCCTTATTATATACTTTAAGGACTTTTTTAAAGCCTATATACTTAAGGCGGCAATATATCGTTTTAAAATTTATATATCGCTAAGTATATAGTAAGTATAACGGAAACCTTATTCCGTTCGCAATCCTAAGTACTAAGAAGTACTAATATTTAGTAAAGTAGATACCGCTAGATATAAAAGAGTAACTAGTAAAGTAAATACCGCTAGTTACGAGATATAACTATTAAAGTAGATACCGGTAGTTATAGGAGAGACGATATAGCCTAACGGTTTAAGACGGCTAGTATTAGCTATAAGCGGTATAGGTTAGATACGCCTATAATCGGCTTAGGTTAGCTTCGGCTAGTAACGGGATTTATATCGTATAATCGACCGATACCTTATATAATCGACCGATACCTTATATAAAGCTAAGGTAAGAGGCCTTCCCTTTAAAAAAGGATAAAATCTTATAAAAGGTTTTAAAATAAGGATATTTAGTCTTATAAGCTAGTCGTAAGTATTAAAGCGTATATTACTTATAACTAGTAATAGAGATAGCGTAAGCTATTTCTATTAGCTTAAAAAGTGGTTTAGTAACCCTATAAGTTATACGAGGTATAAGTTATAGATTAGCATATAAAAGCATATAAAAGCATATAAAAGGAAAGTCTTTTAGTGGCCTTGAAAAGGTATAAAAGGAGGTCTTTCCTCCTCTTTCCCTTAATACCTTTCCTCTCCTTCTTTCTTTTTCTTTAGCTAGTTTTAACCCGAGAAATCCGCATAATAAGATACCCTTACCTTATTCGGTTTAGTAGCTTATACTAAGTCTTCTTCTCTCTTTCCGGCTAGTAAATTTAAATTAAATAAATTATATAAGACTACTTAACGTATAAGAAATATTAAGGGTTCCGTAATATAAAACTAGCTTATAAGAATCTTTATAAACTTAATAGCTCCGATAAAGAATACTTAGTATTTATATACTTAGTAAGTTCTTTAAGCTATTAAGTAAGAGAAGGGTATTTATTATAATTACGTCTATTTAATTATAATAAATAGAAGAAGAATATCTGCTTTTACGATACTATAGCCGACTAGTTAGCCGTAGGCTAGTTCGAGGCAGTTAAAGCTTTCTTATTACCTTATAAGCTCTATAGATAGTAGTTTTATTTTAAAGATTAAAGCTCCTAAACCTTATACTAAAGAATTAGCTAAGCTATAAGAGTTTATTACCTCTCTTAAAGCTTATTTTTAGTTTAATCTTACTATAATAAATCAAGAAGTAGTAAAGGTTATATTTATATTTAGTTGCTTATAAAGCTTAGTAGTAATATAGTTCGAACTAATTCTTAGGGACTATATAGATAATAGTCCTAAAGATAAGAATTCCGAGATAAAGAATATTTTTAAGAATTTCGATAACTTTAAAGAAGCTCTACGAAAAACATTCGGAATTGTGGATAAGTAACGATTAGCAGAGTATAAATTAAAAAGCCTTAAGCAGGTTACGTCTTTATTAGCTTACGCAGCTCGATTCCGATAAATAACTTTTAAGCTAGAATAAAAAGACGATGCCCTTATAGCTACGTTCTACGAAGGACTTAAGGAAGAAGTTAAAGACGAAATCTACCGCCTAGATAGGCTAGAGACGCTATTAAACTATATTAATCTAGCGGTCCGGATAGATAATAGGCAATATAAACGCCGGTAATAGAGAAAACACCGTTCGACTCCCGGTAAGGTTATTAAGAAAAATAATAAGAAGTAAAAGCGCGACTTAAGTTACGACGTAATAGACCTAAATACCTTTAAAGCGAGCCCGCTAAAGCCTGCTAGAAAAGCTATTTAATGTTTTAATTATGCGAAGGAAGGCTATATCGCAAGAGATTGCATTAAAAAGAGGAATTTCTTTAAGGGAAGGAATATGCCTATTCGTAAGAATAATGCCCTCTTAGCCTATAATCCGCGATATACTTTACTACTACCTTTAACTAAGGATACCGAAATCGACGCTAAGCTTATTATGCTAACCTTTAGTCCGTTTAAGACTAGTTCGCTTATAAAAGGTCTTTATAAAGAAGAACCTAAAGTTAAGTTAAAAGCTAAAAGCTTAAATAACTAATAGAGAAATACTTTTAAGATTAAGGATAATTATTAGCACGGAACTTCTTTATAGACTATTAACGAAGATAACGAAAACGCTCCTTATTTTAATACGAACATTATACCTTCGAATACGGAAGATAATAATAGCTATAATCCTAAAGACCTTAAATTCGAAGAAAAAGATAAAGAGCCCTTTTTTAAGAAAGAAGATAGCAACGGGCCTTACGCTCTTTTTATAAAATATCTTAATATAGTAATTACTATTAAGAATAAGGCATATAAGTGGCTTTTTTAAACTAAATACTACGACGATAACTGCCTTATATACCTTTTTAATAAGTAAGGAAGTAGCTAGTTTTTTAAACCGAGGAAGACTTATAATAAACCTACTATAACGACTAAGGAACTTACTACCGATACTAAGGTTTTTATAGAAAACCTTAAGGAGGATATTAAAGCCGATAAAGAGGAACTTTTATAAGAAAATATCGATAACCGGATTAAAATCGAATAACTTTTACTCTTTAAGCAGTATAATAAAACGACTATCGAAAACCTTCGAGACGGTAACCTAGCTTTAACGAATAAGATAATTAAGCTAAAGGAAGATTACATATCTCTTTTTATATATATTACTAATCTAATTAAAGATAAAGACGATCTTAAGAAAAAAAACGACGAGCTAGCTAATAAGCTTAAGGAAGATACGGAATTCCTTAACTTAGCTATTAAAGATACGTTTAGACGATATAGTAAGTATTTCGAGACTAATTACGATCTTCGTAATAAGAATTATAATTTAAAAATGTTACTATAAGTAAAGAGATTCTTAAAAGAAATGCTTAAGAATTAGCTAAAAGCTAAGTAAGAAGAAATTAATAACTAAAAACGATAAAAGGAAATTAATTGTATAGAAGGTGTTAATATTATTAGTAAAGCAGTTAGGAACTATAAAGCTAATAGAGATTTAGTTTTTAAAGCCTGCGAGAAGCTTAATAACTTAAATAGACTAATTCCGCAAATAGAATTAGGATCTATTAAGAAGTCGGTAGACGAGGTAAAAAACTAATGAGCCTAAGAATAATAAGGCTATTTCTTAGTAGATAGAACTTACTTACGTTAAATAATAATTTTTAAAGTATAAAAATAACCTTTTTATTAAAATTAAGAGGACATCGCCTTAACATATTAGTAGATTGCGGTGCGATAAGTAGCTATATTTCCCCTATAATAGTAAATCGTTTAAAATTACGTTATAGAAGAAAAGATAAGCCTTATATACTTCTTTCGGTAGAAGGATTACCCTTTAAGTATAATAACGGCAAGATTATGCTAAAAACTAATCCTCTTAAGTATATAATCGGGATTTATAACTTTAAAGATTCTTTCGACGTCTTAGCTATTAGCTATAATGTTATATTAAGACTACCCTTTTTATAGAAATATAATCCTATAATAGATTAGGATAAAGGCCTTTTAAGGTTTAAAGACAATACCTTAGATATCCTACTTTATAGTTTAATAGAGGATGACCTTAAAACGAAACCCTTAAATAATTTAAATACGGCAATACTTAACGATAACTATATAAGGAATAGCAACGATAAGGATAATAAAGCCTTTTATATAGATATAAATATCGTATTAATAGATATCGTAACGAATAACGATAAAATAACTAGTACGACTAAAGATAATACGACTACGATTAGTATAATATAAGCGATAATAACGCTAAACCTTAGTAAAGAAAAGACTAAAAGCCCCGGAGATAATTATAAAGCTACTTATAATTTATTAAAAGAAAATCTATCGAAAACCTTAAAGGATATTAAGTAGCAATACCTTAAGTAAAAAGATAAGATTAAAAAGAAACGGAATAAGAGAAAGATTAAGAATAAGATATATAAGATTAGCTTATAGTGTTCGGAAGGTACTATTAATTTAAAGCACCCCGAAAAGCGAATGCAGTATATAAAACGTTTAAAAGGTACTATTAACTTAAAACACCCCGAGGATCGTTATCTAAAAATACTTAGAAATATACTAAAAAGATATTTCGATATATTTACGCCGCTACCCGAAGATAAACTACTACTATAAGGTAGTTAGGATTACGAAATTAAGTTAAAAAAAGGCTTTAAGCCTAGATTCTATAAGATATATAACTTAGATAAGAAGTATCTAAAGTTATTAAAAGAATATATCGATAAAAACCTATAAAAAGGTTATATTAAAGAGTTTAAATTAGAGTATAAAGCTCCTATACTATTTACTTTAAAGAATAGTAAAGATAAAGAAAAAACTCGACTTTATATCGATTTTAGAGAGATAAATAACGATATAATAAAAGACCGGACTTTATTACCTCTTATAAGCGAAATAAGAGATAGACTAGCTAATAAGCAGTAGTATACTAAGGTTAACCTTAAATCTGCTTATAGCTAAATACGTATTAAAGAAGGAGACGAATTTAAAACAGCCTTCGGAACGCGATACGGACTTTACGAATTTTTAGTTATGCCTTTAAGATTAACTAATATACCGGCAACCTTTTAAAAGAGAATTAATAGTATATTAAATCCTTATTTAAACCGTTTTTATACGGCTTATTTAAATAATATTATTATTTACTTAAATACGCTAAAGCAACACTATAAAGAAGTCGATATAGTGCTAAAAGTGTTAAGAAAAGCTAGCTTATATATCTTACCGGAGAAATGCAGCTTTTATATATAGGAAGTGGAATTCTTAAGGCATATAATTACTCCTTTTTATATAAGGATAGACCTATAGAAGATTTCTATAATTAAAGATTAGCTAATTCTTATAAATATTAAGGAAATCTAAAGCTTTATAGGATATGTAAATTATTATAGGAAGTTTATATTAGACTTTTCTAAGATAATTATACCGATTCTATTAGTATTAAAGAAAGCTAAAATAGACCCTTTTAAGTAGAACTTAAAAGCAGACGAAGCTTTTAGAAAAATTAAAGGATTACTTATTAAAGAACCTATATTAAATACCTATAATATAGAGAAGCCGTTAAAATTAAAAACGGATGCTTTTAATTTTGCATTAAGCGCGTAGCTAAGTTAGCGCGATAAGAACAATATTCTTAAACCGATAGCTTTTTATTTAAAAAAGCTAGTAGGTGTAGAAATTTATTATCTTATCTATAATAAAGAATTCTTAGCTATTATATATACTTTTAAAGAATTTCGGCATTATATTTTAAGGAATAAATTTAAACTTAAAGTTTATATAGATTATAAGAATATTCGTTATTTTGCTATAACGCAGCAGTTAAATGCTAGGTAAATAAGATAGGCTAAATTCCTTTTAGAATTTAATTATGAAATTATTTATAAAAAAGGTTCTAAGAATAACTAAGCTAATATAATTAGCCGACGACCGGGCCTTAACGATTAAAAAGGGCCTTATAAAGAAACCTTATTATTTCTAAATAATAATAGTAATTTAAAGTTAAAGACATTATATATACTATTTAACGTATAAGAAGATCTTACTACTTTAAAATTACTTAAGAATTCTTATAAGAACCTAGATAAGAAAAGATATAAGAATCTTAAGTAGGAGGGAAAAATAGCGTTTTATAAGAATAAGCTATTCCTTACCCTAAAGACTAAGAAAATAGTTATAACGGATTTTTATTCGCACTTATTATACGGACATTAAGGTATTACGAAAACCTAAAATAAAATTAAAAACAATTATAATACCTATAACCTCTATAAGAAAATCTAAGAAGTTATTAAGTTATGCGAAGTATATAATAAAAGCAAGGCTATACGATATAAGCCTTATAATAACTTAATTCCTTTAAAAGTTCCTTTAAGACCTTAGGACTTTATAGCCTTAGACTTTATTATAAAATTACTAAAGTTTATAGATCTTATAACTAGTATAGAATACGATTCTATTTTAGTTATAGTTAATCGTCTTACGAAATACGGCTATTTTATTCTAACGTATAAAGCTATAAATGTAGAAAAGTTATCTTATACTTTTATAAGATATATTATAGCTAATCGAGGACTTCCGAGTTTGATTATTTCGGATAGGGATTGGAAATTTATTTCGAATTTCTAGCAAGGCTTAACGCGAGCCTTAAGTATAAAGTATAAATTATCTACTGCTTTTTACCTTATTATAGACGGAATAACAAAACGATTAAATCAAACGCTTAAGCAATATCTTAAAAGCTATGTAAATTATTAGTAAGATAATTAGCTTTTTAAATTGCTTATAGCATAGTTAGCGTATAATACCTCTTATTTTAAGCCTATTAAGAATACTCCGGCATTCGCGAATTATAGCTTTATACTTAAAGCCTATAGGTCTTTTTTACTTAAAGAAGTTATAGCCGAAAAAGCTATATTAAACTCCGAGCAGTTAATAAGCTTATACGGATTTATAAAATCAGAATTAGAATATATTGCTAAAAGGATATTGTATTATTACGATAAGAGATAGTCTTTAAAACCTTCTTTATCTAAAGGCAATAAAGTATATCTTCTAACGAGGAATCTTAAGACTAATAAACCTAAAAAGTCTTTAAATTATAAGAAGATAGGACTTTTTAAAGTTATAAAGAAAATAAGAAAGGTTAATTATAAGTTAGAACTTTTAACTAGTCTACTTATACACCTTATTTTTTATATATCTTTATTAAAGCCGACTTTATAAAATACTAAAGTAGCACGAGAGCTAGACTTAAAAAGAGTCGAAGAGAGCGAATATATAGTAAAGGCTATACTCGCTAAGAAAATAGAAAATTAAGAACACTTTTATTTAGTAAAGTAAAAGGACTATCCTAGTTTAAATAATACTTAAGAACCTATAAAGCACTTAAGAAATTCTTTAAGAAAGGTTAAGGATTTTAATCGATAAAACCCTTAAGAGGAAGTATTAGCTTCTTTAAGCTAGGATTTCTTTTCTATTTTAAATAGCGGAAGTAAAAGGAAATCTAAAAGAGATTTTTCTTTAGAAAAAGATTTATAGAGATAAAAAAATAGGATTTTCTTTAAAAGAATTCCTAAGGTTACTCTTTTTAAAGTAGGATTTCTTTAAATGTTTAGATAGTTTCTTAAAGGTTAAGAATAACTTAAGAAAAAAAAGAACGTTTGTCTTTCTAAGTTTAAAAAGACCTTAAAGAGGGGAATATATAATAAAAACCTTATTCTATTAGCAATCCTAAGTACTAAGAAGTACTAATATTTAGTAGAGTAGATACCGCTAGATATAAAGAAGTAACTAGTAAAGTAAATACTGCTAGTTACGAGATATAACTATTAAAGTAAATACCGGTAGTTATAAGAAAGATAATATAGCCTAATAGTTAAAGATAGCTAGTATCGGCTATAAGCGGTATAGGTTAAATACGGCTATAATCGGCTTAGGCTAGCTTTAGCTAGTAACGGGATTTATATCGCATAATTAACTAATGCTTTATATAATCGACCGATACCTCGCATAAAGCTAAGGCGGGAGGCCTTCCCTTTAAAAGAGGATAGAATCTTATAAAAGGTTTTAAGATAAGAATATCTAGTCTTATAGGCTAGTCGTAAGTAATAAAGCGTATATTACTTATAACTAGTAATAAAGATAGCGTAAGCGATTTCTATTAGCCTAAGAAGTAGTTTAGTAACCTTATAAGTTATACGAGGTATAAGTTATAAATTAGCATATAAAAGCATATAAAAGTATATAAAAGGAAAGTCTTTTAGTGGCCTTAAAAAGGTATAAAAGGAGGTCCTTCCTCCTCCTTCCTTTAACTCCTTTCCTCTCTTTCTTTCTTCTTCTCTAGCTAGTTTTAACCTAAGAAATCCGCATAATAAGATACCCTTAC
>JAPEBW010001959.1:0-16820 GCA_027405785.1 Ophiocordyceps robertsii
ATTTACTAAGAAATAGCCTTATTATTCTTAAGCTCGTTAGTTTTTTACCTCGTCTACTAACTTCTTAGTAGATCTTAATTCTTTTTACGGAACTAATCTTTTTAAGTAACTAAGCTTCTTATAAGCTTTAAAAACTAAATCTTTACTAGCTTTATAGTTCCTAACTGCTTTACTAATAATATTAATACCTTTATTATAATTAATTTCTTTTTATCGTTTTTAGTCGTTAATCTCTTCTTACTTAGCTTTTAGTTAATTCTTAAGTATTTCTTTTAAGAATCTCTTTACTTATAAGAGTATTTTTAAATTATAATTCTTATATCGAAGATTATAATTAGTCTCGAAATACTTACTATATCGTCTAAAGGTATCTTT
The DNA here is from genome assembly GCA_027405785.1 of Ophiocordyceps robertsii. Taxonomy (NCBI): domain Eukaryota; kingdom Fungi; phylum Ascomycota; class Sordariomycetes; order Hypocreales; family Ophiocordycipitaceae; genus Ophiocordyceps; species Ophiocordyceps robertsii. The sequence continues at coordinate 376 of JAPEBW010001959.1, forward strand.
AATAGCTAAGTTAAGAAGCGTTATATCCTTCTTAAGTAAGGATCGTTATTATTCTTAATTAAATCGGTAATATACGTAAAAAGAGATACGTAACCTTCTTTTAGCTTAATTATCTTATTCGTTAAAGCTAAGTTACTATCTTAAAGATTTTCGATAGTCGTTTCGTTATACTACTTAAAGAGTAAAAGTTATTCGATTTTAATTCGATTTTCGATATTTTCTTATAAAAGTTCCTCTTTATTAGCTTCGATATCTTCTTTAAAGGTTTCTATAAAAACCTTAATATCGGTAGTAAGTTCCTTAATCGTTATAGCGGGTTAATTATAAGTCTTCCTTAATTTAGGAAACTAGCCGCTTCCTTACTTATTTAAAAGGTATATAAGATAGTTATTATTATAGTATTTAGTTTAAGAAAGCTACTTATATACCTTATCCTTAATAGTAATTACGATATTAAGATATTTTATAAAAGAAGCGTAAAGCCCGTTGCTATCTTCTTTCTTAAAAAAGGGCTTTTTATTAAATTCTTATAATTCGAGGTCTTTAAGATTATAGCTATTATCTTCTATATTTAAAGGCATAATATTTATATTAAAATAAAGAACGTTTTTGTTATCTTCGTTAATAGTCTATAAGAAAGTTCTATATTAATAATTATCCTTATTTTTAAAAGCATTTCTTTACTAGTTATTTAAGCTTTTAGCTTTTAGCTTAATCTTAAGTTCTTTTTTATTAAGACCTTTCATAGATAAACTAGTCTTAAATAGACTAAGGGTTAGTATTATAAGCTTAGCGTCGATTTTAGTATTTTTTAGTTAAAAGTAGTAGTAAAGTATATTGCGGATTATAAGCTAAGAGGGCATTATTCTTATAAATAGGTATATTCCTTCCCTTAAAGGAATTCCTCTTCTTAATATAATCTCTTATAATATAGCCTTCCTTCGTATAGTTAAAGCATCGAATAGCTTTTTTAGCGGGCTTTAGCAGGCTTGCTTTAAAGGTATTTAAGTCTATTATATCGTAACTTAAGTCGCGCCTTTACTTCTTATTTTTTTTTTAATAACCCCGCTAAGAGTTAAATAGTATTTTCTTTACTATTAGCGTTTAAACTGCTTATTATCTATCCGGACCGCTAGACTAATATAGTTTAATAGCGTCTTTAGCCTATTTAGGCGATAGATTTTATCTTTAACTTCTTCTTTTAGTCCTTCGTAAAACGTAGCTATAAGGGCATCGTCTTCTTATTTTAGCTTAAAAGTTATTTTTTAGAATCGAGCTATATAAGCCGATAAAGATATAACCTACTTAAGGCTTCTTAATTTATGCTTTGTTAATCGTTGCTTATCTATAATTCTAAACGTTTTTCGTAGAGCTTCTTAAAGGTTATTGAAATTCTTAAAAATATTCTTCGTCTCGGAATTCCTATTTTTAAGACTATTATCTATATAGTCCTTAAGAATCGGTTCGAACTATATTGCTACTAAGCCTTATAAGCAACTAGATATAAATATAACCTTTACTACTTCTTAATTTATCGTAATAGGATAAAACTAAAAATAAGCTTTAAAAAGGGTAATAAACTCTTATAGCTTAGCTAATTTTTTAGTATAAGGTTTAAGAGCCTTAATCTTTAAAATAGAACTACTATCTATAGAGCTTATAAGGGGATAAGAAAGCTTTAAATACCTTAAACTAGCTTATAGCTAACTAGTTAGCTATAGTATCGTAAAAGTAAATATTCTTCTTCTATTTATTATAATAAAATAGACGTAATTATAATAAATACCTTTCTTTAACTTAATAGCTTAAAGAACTTACTAAGTATATAAATATTAAGTATTCTTTATCGGAGCTATAAAGTTCGTAAAGATTCTTATAAGCTAGTTTTATATTATAGAACCTTTAGCGTTTCTTAATACGCTAAGTAGCTTCGTATAATTTGTCTAATTTTAATTTACTAGCCGGAAAAAGAGAAGAAGACTTAGTATAAGCTACTAAACTAAATAAAGTAAGGGTATCTTATTATGCGGATTTCTTAAGTTAAAACTAGCTAAAAAAGAAAAAAGAAGGAAAAGAAAAAAGTTAAGGGAAAAAGGAGCGAAGACCTCTTTTTATACTTTTCTAAGGCTACTAAAAAGTTCTCTTTTTATATACTTTTATATGCTTTTATATGCTTTTATATATTAAGCTATAACTTATACCTTATATAACTTATAAAGTTACTAAACTACTTCTTAAGCTAATAAAAATAGCTTATACTATCTTTATTACTAGTTATAAGTAATATACGCTTTATTACTTATAATTAGCTTATAAAACTAAATATCTTTATCTTAAAACCTTTTATAAGATTTTATCTTTTTTTAAAGTAAGGCCTCCTACCTTAACTTTATATAAGGTATTAGTTAATTATATAAGGTATTAGTCGATCTTTATAATATAAATCCCGTTATTAGCTAAAGCTAAACTAAGCTAAATATAAGCGCGTTTAGCCTATACTGCTTTTAGCTAATACTAGCCGTCTTTAACCGTTAAGCTATATTATCTCTTCTTATAACTACCGGTATTTACTTTAATAGTTATAACTTATAACTAGCGGTATTTACTTTACTAGTTACTTCTTTATATTTAGCGGTATTTACTTTACTAGATATTAGTACTTTTAGTACTTAGGATTACTAACGGAATAAGGTTTCCGTTTTATACTCCTTATATATATATTTCGTCTTAGCTAGTTAAATACTATTATTATCTTTTAAAGCTCTTTCTTTTTATAGGTTATAGCCCTCGCGCGCTGCGAATTACTACCTTAACCTCTTTACTTTAATTATCTTAATTATCTTAATTATATTTAAACTCTTTCTTTAACTTATAAGCTCTTAAAGACTAAGGCAGCGGCAGCTTAAGATATTAAAGCTATCGCTACTTATATAATAATATAAATTAATAGCCTTAACTAAGTATATTATATAAAACGCATACGCTTAAGAAAGATATAACTTTATAGCTATATTTAGCTAACTTTATATTTATATTATAAGTAGTAAAAGATTTATTATATTAATAGCTTAGTATAATAAGATAGTCGCCGCTAGTAAATTTATAACCTCTTTTAACCTTAAATATATAATAGTATTAACGGCTTTAAGATAAGGGCATAAAGTTAGTATAAATAAGCTTTAAAGCTAACAAAATTATAATTTATAGATAATAAAGCTTATAGTTACTTTTAGTATAAAAGACTTTAAGGGCTTCTTTAATAGTATTAAAGTCATACTTTTAGCAAGCATACTTAAGTTTAAGATATAAAAAAAGAATAATAAAGCAGCGAAGTATAGTATTATTATAAGTATTACGCTAAAGATAAAGGATCTTTACTACGCTTTATAGCGTAAGGATAAAGGAATAAAGCGCGGACTAATTATTACTAGTTTAAGCTAGTATTATAAACTAACTACCGCTAATTAAGGCCGGTACTACGGACTAATTACCGCTAGTTAAACTAGTATAATAAACTAATTACTATATATAAACGTATATAAAGGTTTAAAAATAATAAAAAGCTTATCTATTCTTTAAAGCATAGCTAGCCACTTTATACTTAGTTTTTTAAGCTAATTTTAAGGATCTTTAATTATACTATTCTTCTATTTATTATTAGTATATAAATAAACTATAGATATCCTTATAAAATCGTTTAATAAACTAAATATAAGCTTAGTTAAAAACACTATAAACTATAATTAAGGAAATCCCTTAAATATCCTTAAATATCCTTTAAAAATCGCGGTAAAGTTTATTTTATATCTTCCGGGGTGCTTTTATAATTAAAACGGGTTAAACTATAATTAAGATATCCTACGGAAACCCTTATATATCCTTTAAAGATACCGGCGGAATCCGCTTAGTAGTTTTTATAGTGTTTCTTATAGTTAAAGATATTATAAACTATAGTTAAGTAAGCTCTTAAGCTTTTATAGTTATATCTTAAAAACTTTAGCGGGGTTTAATTAATAATACTTATTATATCTCCTTAAGTAGGCCTTTATAGTATATACTTTAAGCGTTTTTATCTTAAGGTTTTATAAGGCTCCTTAAAAGTAAAGTAAGAAGTTTAAGCATACCCGTTTAGATTTTATAATAACTCCTTTAAGTAAAAAAAAAAGCTAATATCCTTATTAGTTTAAAGTAAGAATAAAGTAAAAAGGGTGCTAAGTAATAGCTTTATAATAGCGTTTTTATACTATATTAATAATATACTATCCTTATTCTTTTAATAGTTTTTTTAGCTTATTTAGTTAATAGTAGCTAAGTAGCTTAAGATAGTTAATAAGCGGCTTTTATTATAAATCCTTACTTTTTATTTAGTTATATATCTTTATTTTTATTAAGGTAATTAATATATTAAGTTAAAACTTATAGTAAAGTTTTCTAACTCTTTTTTAAGGTATACGTTTAAGCACTTCTTAAGTAGTAAGGAGTCTTTATACTAAGGAATATTTTAATTCCTTAGTAAGATACGTTATAAAAGACTAGCTTTATTTAAGCCTTATCTTATATTATTATCTTACTTACTCTTTAAGCCGTTTTTAATCCTCTGCTTTATTTCCTATACTACTTATTAGCTTTATAAGCCGCCTATAAGTAAGATATTATATCTTACTTACTACTACTATCGTAGTTATCCCTTGCTTTTTATCGCTAGGCCTTTTAACTTATTATCTTTTTTTATAGCGCTATTACTTATGCCTTTCCCTTAATTAATATATATTTAGATACTAAGAAAGTATTAAGGTAAGGGTAAGTTATCTTATTAATATTAATAAGTATAGTTAATACTAAGGTATTAAACGTTTATATTCCCGCTTAAAAGCGGGTAATAAGGTCCTTAATAGCTTTAATACTTAACTCCTTACTTTTTAAGTTTTAAATATACTTAATAGTCTTTAAAAACCTCTTTATAAAGGGGGCCTTAAAGGTAAGAATATAAAGCGCGTAGTTAGTACGGCTAATAAAGCGGATATTAAAGCCTAGGAATTTTATTACTTAAGTTAAAGTTAATATTATAAAATCTAAATAGCTATGCTTAAACTCCTTACTTTACTTTTAAAAAGCCTTATAAAACCCCGCAATAAAAACGCTTAAAGTATATATTATAAAAGCTTACTTAAGAAGATATAATAAATATTATTAATCGGACCCCGCTAAGGCTTTTAAGATATAACTATAAAGGCTTAAGAGCTTACTTAACTATAGTTTACGACGTTTTTAACTATAAAAGATACCGTAAAAACTGCTAAGCGGATTCCGCCGGTATCTTTAAGGGATATCTAAGAATTTCCGTAGGATATCTTAATTATAGTTCGACCCGCTTTTAACTATAAAAGCACCTTAAAAGATATAGGATAAACTTTATTATAATTTTTAAGGGATATTTAAAGATATTTAAGGGATTTCCTTAACTATAGTTTATAGTATTTTTAACTAAGCTTATACTTAGTTTATTAAGCGATTTTATAAGGATATCTATAGTTTATCTATATATTAATAATAAATAAAAGGATAATATAGTTAAAGATCCTTAAAATTAGCTTAAAAAACTAAGTATAAAGTAGCTAGCTATACTTTAAAGAATAGCTAAGCTTTTTACTATTTCTAAACCTTTATATACGTTTATATATAGTAATTAGTTTATTATACTAGCTTAATTAGCGGTAATTAGTTTATAATACTAGCTTTAACTAGCGGTAATTAGTTTATAGTACTAGCCTTAACCGGCGGTAATTAATCCGTATCTTATCCCCTTATCCTTATACTATAAAGCATAGTAAATAGTAGTAATTCCTACTTATTTAAACGGAAATCCTTTAAATATCCGCTAAGCTAAAAGTAACTATATTATATAATTAAGTACTTATCTTATAAGAAGTTAAATGCAAAACGATATTTTCTTTAGTAAGAAGCTCTTATTAGCTTTTAAGTTTAACCTTAATAATAAATACCTTTTCCTTAACGCGCTTATAATAAAACTTTAATATAAGTAAGCTATAAAAGTAAAAAAGGCCGCGGCTTACTAAGTATACCGGTTTAATAATCTCCTTTACCCTTTTTTAAGGTATTATACTATAATAACCTATAAAGCTAAATAAGACGTAAAATAAGTCCCGCTTAGCTACGCTAAGACTACTACCTTTTAAAAAGCAATCTGCTTTTAAAATACTATTAAAGGATAGACTATAAAATAATAAAACCTATATAATTAAGTAAACTAAATTTAGTATTACTTAAATAGATTAATTATCCTCTAAATAAAAGAAGTAAGGATAAGCCGACTTTAAAACTATCCGGCTCCTTACCCGCTAAATACCCTTTAGATTAAACCTATAATAAAGTTACTTTTTCCCTAAGATAATAAGCTTAGTAGATATTTTTACTATATACTACTAATAAAGTTTAGCTTAAAGGCCTTAATCGGAAATCCGCTTTAAAGGATACTTAGTAGTTTCTTAGTTTAGTATTACTATTTAGCCTTATCCGCTATAGCCGCGCTAATTAAAGCATTTTCGGGACTCTTAATTAATAAAAACGAGCCTTTTACGCTAAGGGCCCCGCGGCGCACCGGATTCCGGGATATATATAAAATAAAAGGTTAAGCGCTTAGCGAGAATATTAAGACTAAGACCTTAATAATAAGCGATAAAGATATAATAAGCGATAGCCTTAGTAGGCTAAACTTATTTATCCTTAGTATATAGATATTAAGACTAAGTATAGCTTTAAGCCCCTTAGTAAGAATAGTAATAATATTAAATAAATAATTCTTTAGTCTCCTTTTAGCACTAAGAAAAAAGGATATACTTACTAAGCCTTAAGAAAAACCTTAATTATAAGCTAAGGATATAAGGAGATTTAACTTATTAAGCCCTTTAAAAGTATCTTTTAATAAAGTTTAAGAAGATAATAAAGCTAGTACGTTTTAAGGAGTAGACCGTTTTATTAACTTTATTCGCTAAAACGCTAATAAAAGCGAGGCTTATATAGATAAATTAGCTATTTAATTACCTTCTTTTTTTTAAGAAAGTATAGCGGAATAGTATTTTAAGGACCCTTTAAAACTAAAATAAAAAGAACTTAGTAAGCTTAGTATTAAACTAAGCTAATAAATCTCCGCCTTATAAAAACGGTTTAAAATCCGCTTAAAGATAGTAATATAAGCACTTAATAAAAAATACTTTATTATTAAAGATATAATAATAAGATCCGACTTTAAGTTTTAAATATCGCGCTTATAACGTAAAGCTATAGCCGCGCTTTACTAGCTAAACTACTTAATTATACTAATCTACTAAAAGCTAGACGTCTATCTATAAAGATCCTTATAACGTTTAGTAAGAAACGAGGATATTAATAAATAAATTAATAAATATAAGGAGATTCTTCCTTAGCTATAAATTAAATATACTTAAGGATCTTAAAAGCACTTATTAGCGCGAAAGAAATAGATTTAACCTATAAAAAAGTAAGGGCTAACTAGCTATACTTTATACGCACTTAAAGGATAGTTTAAGATACCCCGGCTATTTATTAAGGGCTTGCTAAGGCCGTAAGTTACGTTCTTAAACCGCTTAGTAAAGGCGGATATACTACGGGCCTTATAGCGCTCGTTAAGTTAAAAGAGAAACCCGTTTAAATAGTTAAGAACGTAAGCTAAAGTCTTTTAGCTTAAGAGAGAAAGAACCTTTAAGACTATACGCTTATTAACGCTAAAGCTAAAATAAGTATACCCCGTAATTAAAAAAGAAACTATAGTAAAGACTAATAACTATTTAAAAGACAAAGAGTATAATAGAAAAAGAGCTTAGTTAAATACTAATAAAAGCTTAAAGAAACCTATAACCTATACTATAGTAAACTTAATTTAAAAGGCTAATAAAGTATATAGATTTTATAGCGAAGTATTCCCTTTAAAAAATAAGCTTTACTAATATATTAAAGATAAATACCCCCTTAACCTTAACTAAGACGTTACTATGTAAAGACGTAGCTTAGTATAATAAGTAGTTGTTTAAAAGCTATAAAGCGTTTAGATAGTTAAGGCTTCCTTTAACGTTTAGCCGTTAAACCTTAATAAGCCGTCCCGATTTACCTATATACGCTTATTAATTTATAAAAAAGAAAGGCCTAAAATAAGTATTAAAGCCTATATAAATACTAAGGCAGACCGAAGCCTTATTTAAGCTAACTTAGTAAAGACCTTTTAAGATATAACTATAAACTCCTTTTAATAAATTCTTATTTAAGGAGTAAGAAAGAAAGCTACTATTAAATAAGCAGAATTTACTATATATATACTAAGAAGGCTAAATAGGAGCCTCGCGGTTAGAAAAGTAAGGATTAGCGTTTAAATAATAAAACGCTTAGTAGCTAATATATTACTTAGCTAAGACTTTTTAGTTCTTTATTAAGGGGACCTTATTAACTTTATATCGGTCTTATAAATCGGAGCTTATAAAGGGATCGAAGCCGAAATTAAAATAGTCCGGCTAAGACTAGCGATATATAGATAGGTAATCTACTTAATTACTACGACGATCTTAGCTAGTTTTAGCTATACCTTACTTATATAAGTCTAGGCGCCGCTATTAAGGCGTAATATAATATTTTTCCTTAATAACCCTAAGCTTGCTTAAATAATAATATAAGATTATAAGAGCTTTATAGCAATAAACTATTTTAAAGAACTACTAATACTCCGCTAAGGCTAAAAGGTAAAGATAATTACAGACCTTAATAAGTAGTTTTAGCTATATAAGGAGGTTAACGCTATTACTCCCTTAGTAAAAGCCCTTATAAAAAATCTAGATAGAATAGACCTTATTAAGGACTTCCTATAAAAAGATCTTATAGTAAACTATAAGCTTTAAATCGGCTAAACTAAGGACTTACCCGAACCTATTATATTAAGGGCGTCCGGATTTACGCTAAGGACTTAAAATATATATTAAAAGTTTAAGATATCCTTTAATCGTTTCCCCGCCTTTAAAAGGATAAAAGAGTAAGATATATAGATAAATCCGAATATATACGTATTCCTTTAATAAAAGGATAGTAATACTAATAAGTCGTATTAAGATTATACTTATTAAGCGATAAGGATAAGAAGGTAGTAAATACGATATTTAGCTAGCTAACTATATAAGGCTATTTAAAATAAGTTTACGGGCTAACTTTATTCGCGGCGCTAGTATTTATAGTATAAAAGATAGTAAACGAAAAGGAAAAGGGATAAGTAGTTATAGACTTATAAGGGATTAACGCTATTATTACCTTAAACGCTTACTTAATGCCCTTTTAAAGCGATATAATTAAACGTCTTTAAGAAAAGAAGTTTATTAGTATAGTAAACGCATAATCGTTTTTCTATTAGTTCTTAGTTTACTAAGACTACTAAAAAAGGTTTATAGTTATAAGCTATCGCGGGCTAAAAAGATTACTAGTAATACTTATAAGCTTTAAGAACTCCTTAATATACGTTTAAAGGTTTATTAATAACGTCCTCTATAAATATTAAGAATACGCGGCGGCCTATATTTATAATATTATTATTTACTCCGATATAGCTAAAAAACACCTTTAATATTTAAAGGCCGTATTCCGCACTTTTTACGACTATAATATTACTTAATCCGGACTAAAGTTATTATAAAATCTTTAGTATTTCTTATATACTTAGTAGTAAGGCGTAATTTATTTAATTTAAATTTACTAGCTAAAAAGAGAAAAGAAGACATAGTGCTAAGTACTAAACTAAAAAAAGTAAGAGTATCTTATTATATAGATTTCTTATATTAAAACTAGCTAAAGAAAAAGAAAAAAAGAAAGGAAAGAAGTTAAGAGAAAAAGGAGGAAAGACCTTTTTTATACCTTTTTAAGGCTACTAAAAGGCTTTCCTTTTATATGCTTTATATGCTTTAATATACTAATCTATAACTTATACTTTATATAACTTATAAAGTTATTAGACTACGTTTTAAGCTAATAAAAATAGCTTACGCTATCTTTATTACTAGTTATAGGTAATATATGCTCTATTACTTATAACTAGCCTTTAAAACTAAATATCCTTATCTTAAAACCTTTTATAAGATTCTATCGTTTTTTAAAGGTAAGTCTCTTACCTTAGCTTTATATAAGGTATTAGTTAATTATATAAGGTATTAGTTAATCTTTTTAATACTAATCCTGTTATTAGCTAAAGCTAACCTAAGCTAAATATAAGCGTATTTAACTTATACCGCTTATAGCTAATACTAGCTATTTTTCACTATTAAGCTATATCGTCTCTCCTTATAACTACTAGTATTTACTTTAATAATTATAACTTATAACTAGCGGTATTTACTTTACTAATTACTCCTTTATATTTAGCGGTATTTACTTTACTAAATATTAGTACTTTTAGTACTTAAGATTACTAATAGAATAAGGTTTCCGTTATATATCACCCTTTTTAAGGTCTTTTTAAACTTAGAAAAATAAACGTCCTTTTTTTATAGGTTCCTCTTAACCTCTAAGAAACTATTTATAATATTTAAAGAAATCCTAATTTAAAGAAAGTAACCTTAAGAATTCTTTAAAGAAATCCCAATCTTTTATCTCTATAGATCTTTTCTATATTATTTCCTTTAGAAAATCTTATTTAAATTTCTTACTACTTTTACTATTTAAGATAGTAAAGAAATCCTAGCTTAAAGAAGCTAATACTTCCTTTTAAGGGTTTTATTAATTAAAATCCTTAACTTTTCTTAAAGTATTTCTTAAGTGCTTTATAAGTTCTTAGGTATTATCCGAACTAAGATAGTCCTTTTACTTTACTAAATAAAAGTATTTTTAATTTTCTATTTTCTTAATAAGTATAGTCTTTACTATATATTCGCTCTCTTTAACTCTTTTTAAGTCTAGCTCTCTTACTACCTTAGCTTTTTATAAAGTCGGTTTTAGTAAAAATATATAAAAAATAAAATATATAAGTAAACTAGTTAAAAGTTTTAACTTATAATTAACCTTTCTTATTTTCTTTATAACTTTAAAAGGTCTTATCTTTTTATAATCTAAAGACTTATTAAGTCTATTAGTCTTAAGATTCCTTATTAAAAGATATACTTTATTACCTTTAGATAAAAAAGGTTTTAAAGACTATCTTTTATCGTAATAATACGATATCTTCTTAATAATATATTTTAATTTTAATTTTATAAATCCGTATAAGCTAATTAACTATTCGGAGTTTAATATGGTTTTTTTAGCTATAACGTCTTTAAGTAAAGAAGACCTATATACTTTAAGGGTAAAGCTATAATTCGCGAATGCCGGAGTATTCTTAATAAGCTTAAAATAAGAGGTATTATATGCTAACTATCCTATAAGTAATTTAAAAAGCTAATTATCTTATTAATAATTTATATAGCTTTTAAGGTATTGCTTAAGCGTTTAATTTAACCGTTTTATTATTCTGTTTATAATAAGGTAAAAAGCAGTAGATAATTTATACTTTATACTTAAAGCTTGCGTTAAACCTTGCTAGAAATTCGAAATAAATTTCCGATCTCTATCCGAAATAATCGAACTTAAAAGTCCTCGATTAGCTATAATATATCTTATAAAAGTATAAGCTAACCTTTTTATATCTATAGCTTTATATATTAAAATAAAATAGCCGTATTTCGTTAGACGATAAACTATAACTAAAATAGAATAGTCTTTTATACTAGTTATAAGATCTATAGACTTTAGTAATTTTATAATAAAGTCTAAGGCTATAAAGTCTTAAGGTTTTAAAAGAACTTTTAGAGGAATTAAGTTACTATAAGGCTTATATCGTATAGCCTTACTTTTAGTATATACTTTATATAACTTAATAACTCCTTAAAACTTCTTACGGAGGTTATAAGTATTATAATAGTTTTTAATTCTATTATACGTTTTTATAATACCTTAATATCTATATAAAGGGTGCGAATAAAAATCCGTTATAACTATTTTCTTAGTCTTTAAGGTAAGGAATAGCTTATTCTTATAAAACGCTATTTTTTCCTCTTATTTAAAATTCTTATATCTTTTCTTATCTAGGTTTTTATAAGAATTCTTAAGTACTTTTAGAATAGTAAGATCTCCTTATATATTAAATAGTATATATAACGTCTTTAACTTTAAATTACTATTATTATTTAGAAATAATAAGGTCTTTTTATAAAGCTCTTTTTTATTATTAAGGTTTCGTCGTCGGCTAATTATATTAGCTTAGTTATTCTTAGAACCTTTTTTATAAATAATCTTATAATTAAATTTTAAAAGGAATTCCGCCTATCTTGTTTGCTTAGTATTTAACTACTATATTATAGCAAAATAACTAATAATCTTATAATCCGTATAAACCTTAAGTTTATATTTATTCCTTAAGATATAATACCGAAATCCTTTAAAAGTATATATAATAGCTAAGAATTCTTTATTGTAAATTAAGTAGTAAATCTCTACCCTTACTAGCCTTTTCGAATAGAACGCTATAGGTTTAAGAATATTATTTTTATCGCGCTAGCTTAGCTATATACTTAATATAAAATTAAAAGTATTTATTTTTAATTTTAACGGCTTTTTTATATTATAGGTATTTAATATAGGTTTTTTAATAAGTAATCCTTTAATTTTTCTAAAAGCCTCGTTTGCTTTTAAGTTTTACTTAAAAGGGTCCGTTTTAGCTTTCTTTAATACTAATAATAGCGGTATAATTATCTTAAAAAAGTCCGATATAAGCTTCTTATAATAATTTATATATCCTATAAAGCTTTAGATTTCCTTAATATTTATAAAAATAGGCTAATCTTAAATTGCAAAAATCTTTTATAGGTCTATTCTTATATAAAAAGGAGTAATTATTTGCCTTAAGAATTCTACTTCTTATATATAAAAGCTGCATTTCTCCGGTAAGATATATAAGCTAGCTTTCCTTAACGCTTTTAGCACTATATTAACTTCTTTATAGTATTGCTTTAGCGTATTAAAGTATATAATAATATTATCTTAATAAGCTATATAGAATCGGTCTAAAAAAGGATTTAATATACTATTAAATTTCTTTTAAAAGGTTGCCGGTATATTAGTTAATCTTAAAGGTATAACTAAAAATTTATAAAGTCTATATCGCGTTCCGAAGGCTATTTTAAATTCGTCTCCTTTTTTAATACGTATTTAGCTATAAGCAGATTTAAAGTTAACCTTAGTATATTACTACTTATTAGCTAATCTATCTCTTATTTCTCTTATAAGAGGTAACGGAGTTCGGTTCTTTATCGTATTGTTATTTATTTCTTTAAAATCGATATAAAGTCGAGTTTTTTCTTTATCTTTACTATTCTTTAAAGCAAATAATATAAGAGCTCTATATTCTAATTTAGACTTTTTAATATAAACTTTTCGTAAGTTTTTATCGATATATTCCTTTTATAACTTTAGATGCTTTTTATTTAAGTTATATATCTTATAGAATTTAAGCTTAATGCCTTCTTTTAAATTAATTTTATAATCTTAACTACCTTATAGCGGTAGCTTATCTTTAGGTAGCGGCGTAAATATATTAAATTATCTCTTTAGTCAATTTCTAAGTATTTTTAAATAACGATCCTTAGGGTATTTTAAGTTAATAATACCTTTAAAACGTCTTATATACTATATTTACTCTTTAGGGTGTTTTAAGCTAATAGTACTATAATAAGTCGGCCTTAACGGGGCTAAAGTAGTAGTTATACTACTATTCGTTACTACTATAGGGTAGCTATTTAATTAAACCACTACGTTAAACGGCGGCAGGGCAAAAGAAGACAAATTAACTAAGCTACTAGCTAGTTAATTAACCACGCCTATTAAGAGTTATACGGGCGCAGCCCGGGCCTAATCTAAGGCCTAGCCTATAATACTACCCCCTCTTTACCCCCGCTACTTTTAAGCGGGGCTAATAGGTCGTCTCCCCTAGCCGGCAGCTCTCGCGGCTATAAGCTTAAGCCGAACGTCGCCTACTAGTACGTTAGTAAGTCTTAAACCTAAGACCCTTTGTTATAACTTAGTTAACTATAACAAGTCGGCCTTAATAGGGCTAAAGCAGTAGTTATGCTACTATTCGTTACTGCTGCGGGGCAGCTATTTAATTAAACTACTATGTTAAATAGCGGTAAGGCAAAAGAATATAAATTAACTAAGCTGCTAGCTAGTTAATTAACTATGCTTATAAAGGGTTATATAAGCGCAGCCCGGGCTTAATCTAAGGCCTAGCCTATAATAAGTACCTTTCGAACACTATAAGCTATTCTTATATATCTTATTCTTAATCTTTTTCTTATTCCGTTTCTTCTTAATCTTATCTTTTTACTTAAGATATTGCTACTTAATATTCTTTAAGGTATTTACTAGATTTTCTTTTAATAAATTATAAGTAGCTTTATAATTATCTTTTAAGCTTTTAGTTTCTTTATTAAGGTTTAGCGTTATTTTCGCCTGTATTATACTAGTCGTAGTTGCTTTATCTTTAGTCGTACTAGTCGTCTTATTATCTTTTATTATAATATTTATTACGAAATTTATATCTATATAAGAAGCTTTATTATCCTTATCGTTGCTATTCTTTATATAGTTATCGTTAAGTATAGCCGTATTGAAATTATTTAAGGGTTTTGTTTTAGGGTCGTCCTCTATTAACCTATAAAGAGGAATATCTAAGGTATCGTCTTTAAACCTTAAAAGGCCTTTATTCTAATCTATTACAAAATTATATTTCTATAAAAAAGATAGTCTTAATATAATATTATAGCTAATAGCTAAGACGTCGAAGGAATCTTTAAAGTTATAAATCCTAATTATATACTTAAGAGGATTAGTCTTTAGCATAATCTTACTATTATTATACTTAAAGGGTAATCCTTTTGCCGAAAAAAGTATATAAGGCTTATCCTTTCTTTTATAACGTAATTCTAAACGATTTACTATTAAAAGGGAAATATAGCTACTAATCGCACCGCAATCTACTAATACGTTAAGGCGATATCCTCTTAATTCTAATAAAAGAGTTATTTTTATACTTCGAGAATTATTATTTAATATAAGTAAGTTCTTTTTACTAAGAAATAGCCTTATTATTCCTAAGCTCTTTAGTTTTTTACCTCGTTTACTAACTTCTTAATAGATCTTAATTCTCTTTACGGAACTAGTCTATCTAAGTTATTAAGCTCCTTAATAGCTTTAAAAACTAAATGCTTAATAATAGCATAATCTTCTATTATAGTATTATTAATAAAAACTCCTTTAATATAAATTATCTTATTATATCGTTTAAGGTTATTATGCTTATTTTACTGCGTTTCTAGCTAGTTCTTAAGCATATCTTTTAAAAATCTCTTTACTTTTTAAAGTATATCTAAATTATAATTCTTATTATAAAGATTATAATTTATCTCGAAATACTTATTATATCGTTTAAACGTATTTTTAATAGCTAAGTTAAGGAATTCCGTATCTTCTCTAAGCTTATTAGCTAGCTTGTTATTCTTTTTCTTAAGATCGTCTTTATCTTTAATTAGATTAATAATATATATAAAAAGAGATATATAATCTTCCTTTAGCTTAATTATCTTATTCGTTAAAGCTAAGTTACTGTCTTTAAGGTTTTTAATAGTCGTTTTATTATACTATTTAAAGAGTAAAAGTTCTTCGATTTTAACCCGGTTATTAGTATTTTCTTATATAAGTTCCTCTTTATTAACTTCGATATCCTCTTTAAGGTTTTCTATAAAAACCTTAGTATTAGTAGTAAGTTCCTTAATTATTATAGTAGGTTTATTAAAAGTCTTCCTTAGTTTAAGAAACTATCCGCTTCCTTACTTATTTAAAAGGTATATAAAGTAAGTATCTTTATAGTATTTAGTCTAAAATAGCTATTTATACGCCTTATCCTTAATAGTAATAACTATATTAAGGTATTTTATAAAAAGAGCGTAAGGCCCGTTACTATCTTTTTTTTTAAAAGAGGGCTCTTTATTTATTTCTTATAAATCGAGGTTTTCCGGATTATAGCTTTCTTCCGTATTTAAAAGTATAATATTCGTATTAAAATAAGGAGCGTTTTTATTATCTTCGTAAATAGTTTATAAGAAAGTTTCTTACTTATAATTATTCTTAGTCTTAAAAGCATTCCTCTACTAGTTGTTTAAGCTTTTAGCTTTTGACTTTATCTTAAGTTCTTTTTTATAAAGACCTTTTATAGGCGAACTAGTAACTAATAAAATAAAACTAAGGAACTTAACTAATTGCTAATAAAATATATATTTAAATAGCTTTATAAATAGTTACGCCGCGTATAGCCTTTTTATAACTTATTAAAAGTATTTAGTATATTCCTC
>JAPEBW010001960.1:0-16811 GCA_027405785.1 Ophiocordyceps robertsii
TAGCTATTAGCCTACTATATATAACTGCGCTGGATAGGGGGCTCTTTTCTAAATCACTTAAGTCACTTATAGCTTAGGAATTGTCTATATAAGGAAGCCTTAGTCCCCCCTTTACCTTAGATAGATTATTAACCTTATATATATATATCTCACCCATTTCTTTACCTTTTCGCACACTCTTTACATCTCTGTGATCCCCTTACTCGTGGCTACAAGCCTGCTCTCTTCTGCACCTATTTGCTCCTTAATTAGAACTAATAAAGTACTTAAGAAATACTTTAAGAAAAGTAAAGGATTTTAATTAATAAAACTTTTAAATAGAAGTATTAGCTTCTTCTTTAAGCTAGGATTTCTTTACTATCCTTAGATAGTAAAAGTAAAAGGAAATTTAATAAAAAAGATCCGCTAAGGATATAATTAGGATTTTTTTAAAGAATTCTTAAGGTTACTTTCTTTAAAGTAAGATTTCTTTAATTATCTTAGTTATTTTTAAAGGTTAAAATAAACTTTAGAAATAAGAACGTTTATCTTTTTAAGTTTAAAAAGACTTTAAAAATAGGAATATATAACGGAAAACCTATTTTATTAATAACCTTAAGTACTAAAAGTACTAATATTTCGTAAAGTAAATACCGCTAAATATAAAAAAATAACTAGTAAGGTAAATACTACTAGTTATAAGCTATACCTTTTAAAGTAAATACTAGTAGTTATAAGAAAAAACAATATATCTTAATAGTTAAAGACGGCTAGTATTAAATATAAGTAGTATAAGTTAAATACGCTTATATTTAGATTAAGCTAGCTTTAGCTAGTAATAGAATTAGTATTTAATAAATCGACTAATGCTTTATATAAATAACTAATACTTTATATAAAGTTAAGGTAAAAAGCCTCTCTTTAAAAAAAAGATTATCTTATAAAAGGTTTTAAAATAAGAATATTTAGTCTTATAAGCTAGTTATAAGTAATAGCTAGTATATTACTTACTATTAGTAATAAAGATAGCTAAAGCTATTTTTATAAGCTAAAAAGATAGTTTAATAACCTTATAAGTTATATAAGGTATAAGTTTAAAATTAGTATATAAAAGCATATAAAAAGAAGCCTTTTAATAGCTTTAAAAAAGTATAAAAAAGGTTTTTATTCTTTTTTCCCTTAGCTTTTTTTTTCCTTAGCTAGTTTTAACCTAAGAAATCCGTATAATAAGATACCCTTACTTTATTTAGTTTAGTAGTTTATACTAAGTCTTTTTCTCTCTTTAAATAGTAATTTCTTTACTAAATAAATTATATAAAAATACTTATCTTATAATAAGACAAGTGTTTAAGTAATAAATAATAAAGACTAAAAAGTATTTTATTAAGACTAAAAACTATAACTAAAATCTTAAAAGAGAAATAAAAAAGGAATTTATTATTATATAATATTATATTCTCTTATACTTATTTTTTTATAATTAAATAGTTTTTTCTTTTAAGACTTTTTATTTAATATAACTTATACTTATATTTTAAATTAGTCTTATTAAGTAGTAATTTACTTAGCTTAATTAAAATACTACGTATTATAATTATTATATATATAAGTATCTTTATAAATATATATATTATTTAATTTATAGCTACGTAGTAGCGAATATAGTTATTATATATATAATTATAACAACTAAGATATAATATTATACTGCTATAGCTATTATAAGTATATTATAATTATTAGCTATATAACTTTTACTAGCCCCTTATTATAATTAGCTTTCTAAAGTTATAAGACGTAAGGTGGGGCTAATATAGTTATAGCGCTTATAAACGTCACCTACCCCCTGTTTTTAAGTCAGCCCGGCACGCGAAGGTAGGTAGGTAGGTACTTAGAACTCGGTAAATACGAATACTCGGTACCTGCCTATTCGTATTCGTACATGACCTTTGACACCTCGCGAGGTACTGTACCTACGGTAGTTCGCGGGTACCGGGAAAGGGGAGAAGACGGAGGGCGCGGAAAGGCCCAAGATGATTCTACATACAGGCGCTCGCTCTCTGAAGTCGAGGACCTGGCTGTCAAAAAGGGCCATGTCCTTGTTGGTCAAAGTGAAGCCGTGCAGAAAACATGTACATAGGGTTGCGGGCTGGACGAGCCCCATGTCACTCCACGTGACTTCGCGAAGCGTGCAGTGGCGGTTCCAGGCGCGTCCGTCACGAAAATGCCACTTCAAAATCGAGCGGTCGGCCACCCACAAGCCAGCGGTCCAAGTGGCGAACGGGCGGCAGACGACGGCCGAATTGCTTCTCGCTTGCTTCTCGCTTGCTTCTTGCTTGCCTCTTACTTGCCTCTCGCGTGCCTGTCTGCCCCGTCACTCAATGACTGTTCAGAGCTGCCGACCCACGCGCCCCCCCTCACGCAGTGCTTGATTCTTTCCCATAAAATCTCGTCACCCATGAATTTGCCCCTTTTGCCCCTTCACCCTCTTTTTCTCCTTTGTCCTCTTTGCACTATTTGCCCTCTCTCCATCCTTCTTCCGCAATGGCTCGCAGCTCGCCCCCTTTGCCATCGCTGCGGCACCTGAGCTCTTCCCGCGCTCGAGCATCGATACCGGCCCGCGACAGCGACGAGCTTGCCGGCGTCACGATTCCCTGTTCGCCCACGGCCTTTTGGCGGGGCCCCGATTCCACGCAGCCAACCCAGATTCTCTCCCGCCCAACCCTCGACGAGCCGCCAGAGCCATCCTCGCCCGCCAGCGTCGTCGAGGTGCCTGCCTCGTCTCCTTTCCAGGACAAGGCAGTCCCGCGGCTCGGCTTGCGCCTTGCTCCAGCCGGGACCGTGTTTCGACCGCCCGCCGCCGCCATGGCTCGCAAGCGTCCGTCGACCGAGCCCATTGATCTCATTTCTGACGACGACGACGACGACCTAACCACGTCGAGAGCAGATATCCGCCCCACCGATTTCAAGGCCAAAATGGCCGCCTTTACATACGATGCCGCCGCCAAAGAGCGGGAAGTCGAGGGGAAACTTCGACAGGTGTACGACGTCTTGGGCGACGAGTATCCGGCCCAGGACGTTAGAAGAGCACTAAAGGCGTGCCCGGACGACCTCGACGACGCCATCGCCTGGCTCGAACGACGGCCCCCAAGCCAAGCCAAGCGCCCACAGCCGCAGCAGCCTGTGGAACCTCGAGGCCGGCGCCTGGTTTCAAAGGGCACTCTAAAGGAAACGGCAAGCAGGGCTGGTGTCATTGCGCCCAAATCGCATGCCGCCGCCACTCCAAGTCCTCCGAAGCAGCCGAGACGTCGTTTGGTCCAGGGCCTGCGGACCCGGGCCGACTCGTCATCCCAGCCGGTTGACCCCCCTGTGCCTTCTAGCGACGATCCCCTGGTGATTGACCTTGTCGACGATGTCAACGAGGACGCCTATCAGACCGATGACTCACCCGAGTCCGAGGAAGATGACGCCGATCCAGCCTTGGTCTGTATCAACACCAGCACTCTACAAGAGCTAGCCGCCATGACGGGCATCGGGGAGAATATTCTGGAGCCGCTGGTCGCCCAACGGCCTTTCAGCGACCTGGCTCAGGCGCGGCGCGTCCCCTCGAACAAGAAGTCCGGATCCCGCAAGGCCGCCAGGATTAGCATCGGCGACGCTGTCGTGGATGCCGTTCAAGTGTTTCTGAAGGCCGTCTCCGCAATCGACAGGGTCGTCGCTCAGTGCGAGATCAAGGCACAGGCGGTCAAGAGCGTCGTGGAAACGTGGGACATTGATTCGTTTGGGCGCGATAAGAAGAGCGGGCGGGCGACGCCGGACAAGGACATGTCGCCGACTCCGGACAAGGACACGCCGCCGACGCCGACGAGCATCGTGAGCTCGAGGTACACGCGACCGCCTGTCCCCCGGCAGCCGGGACTCATGGACGGCCACTGCGAGATGAAGCCCTTTCAACTGTTTGGCCTGAACTGGATGTCACTTCTCTATCACTTGGACATTGGCTGCATTTTGGCAGACGAGATGGGCTTGGGCAAGACGTGCCAGGTCATCTCCTTTATCTGCCGGCTGGTCGAGAAGTACGAGCGGCAGGGCCACGGCAAGCGGCCATGGCCCAACCTGATTGTCGTGCCACCCAGCACCTACAACAACTGGCTGATTGAGTTCAAGAGGTTTGCTCCGGACCTCGCCGTCGTTGGCTATCGAGGCAGGCAGTCGGAGCGCGCCGAGATTGCGCGGCGGATTGGCCAGGAGCCTGATGCCTGCCACGTGGTCCTGGCGACGTATTCTCAAATCAACTCGGACGCCGACATTTGGGCGATGCAGGCACTCGGCCTCAACGCCGCCATATACGACGAGGGGCACAAGATGAAGAATCCCGAGACGAAGCTCTACAAGGACCTCAGACGGATCCCGGCGGCATGGAAGATGCTGCTGACAGGTATGTCAACCTCGCCGCGCGTCCCGGGCTCATGACTAACTAACTGGCTGGCTTAAAGGCACGCCCGTGCAAAACAACCTCTTGGAGATGACGTCCCTGCTCAGCTTCATCAACCCCAGGATGTTCGAGGGCTGCGTGGAGCACGTCCAGTACGTCTTTAGCCACAGGATCACCATTCGAGATGTCTCGAATGGAGCGTTCCTGTACAACGAGCGGGTGAAGCGGGCTCGCACAATCCTGGAACCCTTTATCCTGCAGCGGCGCAAGGATCAGGTGCTGTCCCACATGCCGCGCAAGATCAACACGGTGCTTCATTGCACCATGAGCGAGACGCAGCGGCCCGTGTACGACGAGTACGAGGAGACGTTTAGGATGGAGCCGTCGCGGCGCGTCGGACGGACCGTCGGGCGTCAAAACGACCAGAACAACGTGTGGGTGCAGCTTCGAAAGGCGGCCCTGCACCCGCTCCTCTTCAGGCGCCACTTTACGGACGGGAATGTCGAGGCCATGGGCAAGATTCTGATGGACAAGGTTCCCCAGTCGGAGCTCCACCAGCCAGACCTCGGGCATCTTGTGCAGGAGCTCAAGAACGCGTCCGATTTTGAGCTCCATCTCTGGTGTCGAGACTACCCGCTGCTTCTGAAGCAGTTTGACATTCCCGCCTCGGCGGTACTCGACAGCGGAAAGGTCAACAAGCTGCTGCAGCTGATTGACCAGTACCAGGAGAAGGGAGATCGCGTCCTGGTGTTTAGCAAGTTCTCGCGCATCATTGAGCTCCTCCGAGAGGTGCTGGCTCGTCGGGACATTGACCACCGAGTCCTGATGGGCAACACGCACGTCGCGGAGCGGCAGACGCTGATTGACGAGTTCAATGGAAACGCCGAGATTCCCGTCTTCCTGCTCACGACGGGGGCGGGCGGCACGGGCATCAACCTGACGGCGGCGAACAAGGTCATCATCTTTGACCAGTCGGACAACCCGCAGGACGACATTCAGGCGGAGAACCGGGCGCACCGGCTGGGCCAGACGCGAGACGTGGAGGTGGTGCGGCTCATTTCGTCGCGCACCGTCGAAGAGCTCCTCTACAAGGCGTGCCAGAAGAAGATTGAGCTGGCCAACAAGGTGACGGGCACGGTGGAGGAGGGCGAGGCGGAGCTGAACATGGAGAAGGAGGTGCGCAAGTTGATGGGGCAAGAGATGACGCCGCCGTAGGGGACGAGCAAGGCGACGACGGTGTCCGTGCATGGCGAGGCTTGCCTCGATGGCGAGGGTACTGTACATGTGTGACGTGTGTTGGGCTTCAGGGGTGGTGTATTTTGCAGCCAGCATTGCTTGGAAAGGGAGCATGGTGATGCAGCGCGCATGCATTGCGCGGGCCAGATTCATAGAGTCGACGCACGGATCGAAGGACCGGCCGGCGCAGGGGGACAATCAAGGACGATGCTGCCCGAATATGCGACTGGGCGGGCACCGCCGTCGCAAGGCACGTGGACCAGCTCTCGGGAACAAGCAAGTCGCAACTCCTTTTCCCCGTGTCTCCCAGCCAGCCAAGTCACCGCCGGGTTCGGATCCACGGCGCCGGATGGCCGGAAGGCCGGACAAGCAACCAGACGAACCACGGCCGACGCCCGCTCCCAAGCCGGCACGCCGCTCGGGCACGTGCCCCCCCTTCCCCTGACTGACCCCTCTGACACCACCCAGGCGCATGCCCGCCGCCCGTCGAGGGGGGGATTCCAGCCAGGGAGCCGCAACGGCCGGGCTTGGGCCTTGCCTCCCAGACAGCGGCGCAGGCGCCCAAGACCCCGAGGGAGAGCAAAGAAAAGGGGGGGGGGGGACCCCAAGACGGGCAGGCGTGCGGCGGGCGAGCCTGTCATGGGGAAAGTGGGGGGGGGGGCGAGACATGTGCTCACCACGGTAATGAGGCGTGACGGGGCGCCCGACGATGCCCTCACACAGCACCTACACTGGAGTTGCATTCGGCGCAAAGACAGGCGGAGGAAGCACGTGGACAATGGAGAAGAAAACTTGGCCAAATCTAGTATAATTGGGCTCGCTCTTCCTCAGCGGACTAGCAGAGACGAAGCTCGCAGGCAACGCTGCCCCCCCCCCCCCCGGTGGGTGGCGCGTACAGATATCACAATAAATACCAGCCCCGTGTAGCCTGCACCGACATCGACGGGGGGAAATCCAATCCTCCGGAAAAGAGTACCAAATGGCAAAAACGAGTCGAGTACAAGGACGGGAGATGATTTGGCAGACACGAGCCACGCCGTCGAGCCCTGCGCACGTTTCCACAGATCCGCCCGGCTCACGTGTGCTGCCCTCCTTCTCCTCGCCCGCCTCGAAATGTGTGTGTAAAGGCCAGTTCCAGACTGTGTGCGCGGGTGCCTCTGGCAGCTGTCTTTGTCGCAAAGCTGCGTGACATGTGAAACCCATCTCTCGGAAATGAACAAGAAACGGCGGGGCAAAAAGCAGAGAGATGTTTCTCAAGCAACTCATAATGGGGTATAATGCGGCGAAGCGAAACTGGCAAATGCTCAAATGCAAATCCGTCAAGGATCGGCTTGAGAGAAAAGAGTCCATCAAGGTGGAAATGGCTGCATGGGACGAGGCAAGGCTCAAGGACAAGGCGGGGGAGAGAGGAAGCGACCAAGTTCTGGCCCATCACCGCCAGGTGTTGTGCAGCCTGGCCCTTCGGCTAGGCCCTCTCGATTTGAGGCCGACGTCGCCCTTGGCCATGAGGCTCTTCCAGCGCTTGCCGACGCTGTGACGGTCCTTGCCCAGGCTGCGGGCGCAATCCTGCCACTCCGACTTGGACAGCCTCAGTTTGTCGAGGACGAGCTCGACGAGGATGCGGTCGTCGTCGGCGTTCCAGTCGGCGCCGTTGTCGGCGTCGGCGTCTTGGCCGTTGTTGAGCACGTGCATGTCATGAAAGTCGGAGCGGGCGAGGCCGAGGGGGAGCTGTTCGGGCGCGATGCGAGCGCGCTTGGGGGTCGAGGGCGGGACAGGCCCGTCGTCGGAGAGAGGCGAGATGGCGGCGTCGACGTCGCTGTCGGCGTCGTGCTCCCCGTCCTGGCTCGCCAGGTCGTCATCGTCGGCGCGACGCCGCTTGGCGGGGCCGGAGGGTGAGGCGACGCGCATGGCAATGCGCCTGCGCGCAAACAAGCTATCGTCGGGGCCGTCGCCGGGGCGCGGGGTGCGCAGGCGGAGCTTGGGCGGCCTGGGCGCGTGTGCCATGGGAGGCGTGGGGAGAGAAGGCAGCGAGGGCTGGGGCGCCGAGACGACGGGCGCGGGAGGCGTGGCCATGAGAGACTGGAGGGAGCGGCAGGCGACCATGATGTTTCCCAATGACGGCTGGGGCGGAGAGAGCATGGGAGGACTGGCGGGCGGAGAGACGAAGTGGCTGGGCTGGAAACGCGGGCGCGACGAGGGCTGCGACGAGGGCTGCGCCGAGTCGCACGAGAGGGCCGAGGGGAGAAGCATGGCGTCCGGAGGCTGTGGTGCCCGTGGCGGCTCAGGATGCCGCAGAGGGGACAAAGGCAGAGGAAGGGTCTGACGAGGGCGAGTTGTCGAGGGCGGGCGTGGAGAATCGGGGTCCAACGAGTTTGTCGGTGCCGTGCCGTGTTGCGCGCCGACGAGGAGCTTGTTGCGGATGCGCCGCGCGCAAGAGGCAGGAGGTGCGAGAGGGACGCGACGAGCAAGATGGATGGATGGCAAAGAGCAGCTGCCGTCGTGGGCGAGCAGAAAGAAACAACGGAGGAGAGAAGAAGAGGATGCTCAAGATGGAGAATTCAGGGTCACAAATTTTCGCAGTGAGGAAGAAAAAAAAAAAGAGGAGAAAGAGTGAGGGCGAGAGGGGGGGAGGGAGAGAGGGAAGGAGCAGATGATGTATGTAAGTAATCGTGCATGGGTGGGTGTGCGTCGCGAGAAAGGAAGGAAGGGACCACCAGAAAGGGAGGAGGAGAGGGTCGACGACTTTTCCGGGCGCGACTCGGGACTTGGTACTCTGTACTCGGTGCTCGGCACCTCTCGTCGCTTGTAGTACGTACATGTGTAAAGCGTTGGGTGAGGAAAAGGTACCCACCAACCTACCTAGGAACCTAGGTAGGTACTGGGAACCTAGGTAGGAAAAGGTACTGTAGGTACCCAGGAAAAGGTGGGAGAGGCCGGCGGGCGGAGGATGAGGAGGGTGCGTGGGTGGGGGCGCCTAAAATACGGGTGGGGACCTCGAAAAGGGCCCTGCGCCGCCTGAGCAGAGCCCTACTTTGGAGCAAAAGGCCGGAACGGGTGGAGTGACTGACAGCTGAGACAAGCCAAAGATGGATGGCGGACCCGCCCCAGAGGCGCTCTTTTTTTTTTCTTCCTTCCCCTACAGCCCTACTGGCACAGGCCCTGTTGCCGGCTACAGTGGGCAGTATGTACTGTGCAGCAGCAGTGGGAGGCTTGTCCAGGGCACGACGATGTGAGAGGGGGGGAAAAGGTGAGGACGCGGCGGCACAAGGTAGTTAACTGGACTGGACAGGTTGTGCACAGTACATACATGCCCGCGCTGACGGACCACTGACAGACACACGGCGAGACAGCCAAGGCTTGGCGTCGTCGGCATTTGGCAGCTGGGGCATCTGAGTCGATTGCTGAGCTCGTGGCCGCGGCAGGGAAGAATGGGAAGAAGCAAAGACGGGCTCCTCGCTCTCTCTCTCTCGCATCCATCATCATCCCTTTTACCCCATTCCCTCCCTTTGTATTCAATCAACCCTCCTTGGCCGAGGGAGGGATGAATATCGAAAAGTAAAAAATTATGGGAGGGGAAGAGGGCTGCCTCTACATACTCCTGGTCTCGAGGGCGGGCCAACAAAGCATCAATCACGTAGGTCGGGAGGGCTGGCTGTCTCATGCAAGCACTTTAACATGCAGCAAGTATGACGGAAGCCCCCCTTGTCCTTGTTTCTTTTGCCTCGCCTCTCCCTTGATTGACCGACTGCGTGGCTGTCGGATCATGTGCGGCAGCGGGCAGCTTCTTCATGCGATGCGCGCACTCACTCACTCACTCACTACTCACTCACTCACTCACTCTCACTCTCACTCTCTCTCTCACACCCTTGCATGCGTATGGCGTGCATAATCTCAAGCTCTGCCTGCCTCTTGCGCACACGCTCCCGTCGGGTTGCTCTTCTAGCCTCTTTGGTCTGGCGGCCGGCCCTTGGTTCCGAATCCTTCGCCCTGCCCCTTGCTCGGCCCAGCTCTTCCCAGAGAGTTAAAAGCATGGCGCGACAAGGACGCTCTTGATGCCGGACGGGGGGCGGGGGGGGGCCTCGTGCAGAATAGGCGAACAGCAGCCCCGTTTCAAGGGCGGCAGAGTTGCGGGCAAAAAGTAAACATGCACGGGACACTGGGAAGCTGTATTCGCACGTCTGCCCACTGTCCGGAAGCGGCGTCTGCCAAGACGCATCGGCGTATACAGTTCGCATGGGAGAATGCACCTACAGAGGAAAACCGTGACTCCCTCTCGCCAGTAACATGCGCCACGCTTCGGGAAACGGGGGCTCGATTCGAGATCGCCCACCCATGATGAGCCGGGTCCGCCCAGTCTCCCTCGGTCCCGCTCGCTGCTCCGTATTTCACCCATTTCACCTCCACACACACTCCATCTCTCTCCAACTCACACACACACACACATCACTCACACACTCAACTCACACTCACACACTCACACACACACTTCACACACACTCGCACACACTCACCCACACCCACACTAGGCTGGGCTCACTCTCAACTCTCCCTCGCGCATCCTTGTCGCAGACTCCTCCCGTGCTTCCCCATCCAACAGGAAGAAGAAAGACTATTGAACCCTCCGACAGCTCCTTGCCATGCATGGGGCCAAGCGGGACGATATCCCAGCGTGGGCGGTTCTCAAAGTCGTCCCCCCTTTCCACTTGACAGGCAAGATTTCCCAATCCGGACATTCGTTGCTTCTTGTCGTCGAGAGAAAGGATGGGGACCTCTCGTCGGTTTCAGGACCCAGAGCGGCGACGACTTCATGCAGGGTTGCGAGGGGAGCCAGCTGAGCAAAGACCGGATGCGGATGCGGATGCGGATGCGGAAAGGGAGGGAGAGGAAGCGTGGCCCTTTGGGACACTTCTCGCGCGAGGCCGTCGTCGCTTCTCTGTGATTCGCTTGGTCATCGCGCCTTGGGTCTGATTGGCTTCCCTCTTGTCTTGCAACAAGTTGTCGAGAAGAGCAACGCCAATCCCAAGGACAGGCAGAGGAGAGCAAGAGGCAGTGCATGGATTGCCGGCAGCTGCTCTCCTCCATTCCCCAGCGCCCCCGCCCCGGGACCCCGAAAGCCCTGCCCGCTCTCCACCTGCCGCTTGGCATTCACCCCGAGACGGCGAGCGCAGCGCAACGACGCCAACGAGCCACAGCACCCTCGGTCCAATCCATCCCCCGGACCGCGGAAACACCCCCCCCCCCCCCCAGGTCCGGCACCCAATTGCGGCTCTCCCGTGGCTGCCTTGGCCTCGCCGTGGAATGGGGGGCCCTCGCTCGCCGCTGACGATCGTGAGCGATGGGGAAACCCGATTGGAGGTGGTTGCGAGAGTGGGGCTCGTCGGCAAAGGATCGCAAAGACAGCCGCCCGCCAATTGACGCAGACGAGAAAGAGGACGAAAGACGTGGCCGTCGTGGGACAGGACGACAAGAGGGGGAGAGACGCGTCGTCGAGGTTGCGCGACTCGGACGCGCCTCCGCCGCGCCTTCCTCTACACCCTTTTCTTTCTGTCGGTCCTGGAGCTGTGGGGACGATGTCGAGCGGGATCCGACCAATTAGAGACGGGGCGCAAAGCACAAGGGTGTCCGTTTCGGCAGCGGCGGCCCCTTGCTTGCTTAGGCAGGTGGCTCGTGCGCGCCCGTCACGTCACATCACGTCGTGTCGTCACGTGACCCGAAGAAGAAATCTATTCTATTCCGCGCACGTGTGCCTTATATAATGCTCGATAGATATATGCAAGTACATGACTAATAAGGGCTTATATAAGCCCCTTAGGAAAATCATTTTTCTAGGATAGCTATTTAAGGCCATTCTCCTCTCTAAATAACCCGAGAGGGAGACTTAAAAAATATATACCTATAGTATAAGCTTTATTAAACGGATAAAGTAGCGACTATGCTAAGAGATAATTCTATACTTTAAGCCGTTAGAAGCTATTATAGCTAAGGTTATATTTAGTGCGCTTTAATACTATAATATTACCTCGCTATTTAAGTTATAAAGAGTAGTATCTTATTATACTACTCCGTATTATTAGTCTAGTTAGTAATAATCCTAAGCTATATATTATTAAAGCTAGGAGAAACTTTATTAAAAATATATAGCTAATTACTATTATTAACTAAGTTAGATAAGTCGAAATAGCTTAAAAAGTCTTAAGAAAAAGTATTACTTTAATTATGATATTATTAACTAAACGAAACCTTAAGATAATTAAAAAAGTTTAATTTACTATTTAAAGATTTTATTTTACTAGTAATAGTACTTTATTAAAGACTTTTACTAAGAGACTATTAAGAGAAACTAGTAAACTAACTTAATTTAATAAGGTTATTTTCCTATCTTATATTAATAAATCGTAAATAAAAAGGCCCGGCCCTTTAAAGGGGTTAAGAGGCTTAATTAATAAGAGGTTAGCTAATAAGGTAGTTAATAGTTTAACTAATAAAATTAAAAGCACTTATACTTAAACCCTTATACTATAACTTATTATTAAAAGAAGTAAGGAGGTATAATAGTACTAAGTTTACCTTAAGGTAGTTAATAAGACTTTAGTATACATTTTAGTAAGCTAATCTAGGTATAATATATAACGATATACTTAATACTAATATCTAAACTATTAATATATAACTAATTAAAGAAGCGGCTACTTTTATATATAAGGTTAGTAGTTTATAATAAGTAGTTTAATAAGTATTGATAAGATAAGCTTTAATATTAGATTTAAAGATAATAAAGACTATGCTAATTAAGCATTTTGCCTTAAATAAAGGTAAAACTATAAAATAGATTAGTATAAAGAATAAACGGTTAAAGTAAGGGACTAATAAGTCTTTAATAAGCTACTATAACTAAGCCTACTATATACTAAGAAAAGAAGGAGGGCGAGATATATTAATAAGATCCTTTATTATAATAATATAGCGCTAAGAGAGAAGTATCTTAAAGTTAGTTATTAGTAGGTTTTATAATAAAATCCAGGACCTTACTTTAAAAAGGGAAACTTAAAAATAACGACTAATAGTTAAGTATAGGCTAGCGGTAGCTTAAATAGTAGTTTAGTAAGCTAAAGATATAATAATTGCTTAAAAAAAGATATAAATAGTAATAAAAGATACTTAACTTAATATATTAAAATATTATATTTAGTTGAAAATAGGCTAATTAGTAAACTAATTTTTAAGTATAACTTATAGGTTTAACCTTACTTAGCTTTAAGTACTTTAAAAAGTATAGATAAACTTAATAAAAGCTAAATAGTTATAATAATAAAGGATACTAAAAATATTAGCCTTAACGATTATATTATTATTAAAAGGGTATATTTTAATACTAATACCGGTTTACTTACTAATATACCCTCCTCTTACTTATAAAATGCGGGCAGTATAGTTAAGATAATAAAGTATATAGTAAGTATATTAAATAGTACTCCTTATAATATAAGAAATATAGCTACTACTACTAGTCCTCTTATTAATACCTTTAAATTATATAAACAATATGCGATTTTAGTAGCTATAAATTAACTTATAAACAGGCTATATAAAGTAATATACTTAGCCGCTAAGGGGAACTATAAGCTATAGTATAAGAATAATATCTTAACTTAAGCTACTACGACCTTTATTAATATAATAATACTAGCTACTAGTTTATTAAGCGCTTAGCCTACTTAAAATATAATAATACCCCCCGGCATTATAGGCCTTAGCTTAAAGATAAAAATAGACTAATTAAGGAGGATAGTAGTAATAGTCCGCTAATTATAAACCTTAAGCGGGAAGAGGTTAAGGAGGAGTATTAAAAAAGGGCCGGAGAGCCGCTTAAAAAAATCCTAAATAGCCGCGGGAGCCAACCCGATTCTAACCTAATTAAGGATAATAAGGAGCGTAGTCTTAAAATCTATATATAAATAAGACGCTACTACTCTTAAATAATTAATTAGTATATTATACTTATAGTATAGCGGGTTATTACGCTAATAAGTATATAAAGCTACTTAAAAAGTAGCTATAAGCTTAAAAGAGTAATATTTTAAAGTTTAAGATAGCACTTAAGAAGGTAATCGCTAAATATATAGCTTACTTTAAGAATAAGGGAGATTAGTTATTAAACTAACTATAAGACGACTTAAATATTATTAAGGAAATTATGCTTTTTACTAAGAATTTAGCGGCACGGAATATACCTACTATCTTAATAACTAAACTAACTATAAACGTAAGAGCATTAATAATTACTTTAAAAAAAGACTATTATAAATAAGGAGGAAGTTAATATAGTAGCGGCACTAATAATAAAGCTAAGCTAAGTCTTAACTATAAGTAAAGATAAGATTACTTAACTTAAGATATTAGTAAAATAAGCTCTTTAAATTATAATATTAGCTAGTAAAATAAAACCTTTAGCGAAAAAAAGTAAAGAAGACTTTAAGAAAACAATTATAAATCTTTTAAACTAATCGTTATTAAAAGGATAGTGCCTTTATAAATTACTATTAAAGGCTAAGCTTAATAAAGCTACTTAGACTATAATAAGTAAAACCTTAGCTATAAAAGTTACTAAAAGCGCTTATATATTAAGCGAAATTTAGGCCTAGGAAAATATAGGATTAATAAACTAAGTAAAATCAGCTAAACGGATTATAGTGCTACTAAACTTAATTAAATTTTAGTAAGTAAGCCTTAAAAGAGCTAAATAGTTTTATTACTTATTATCTTAAAAGCTTAGCTATAAGGTAAAAAAGGCGAAAAAACTAATAGTAAAGGTATATAATATAAAAATAAAGGCTAATAATATAGCTACTTATAATACTAAATTATTAAAGAAAACTTAAAGCTAGCTAAAGACCTTTTAAGTAAATACTAAAATAAAAGTAAAGCTTAGTTATAGTTATTAAGTAGTCTTTTTACTTAATTTAATATAAGCTAACTAAAGGTTAAAAGCTAATTTAATTACTACGCCTTACGGTTTAAGGATAAAGGGATAAGGCGCGGACTAATTACTACTAGTCGGGGCCGGTACTACGGACTAATTACCGCTAGTTAAGGCCGGTACTACGAACTAATTACCGCTAGTTAGGCCGGTATAACGGACTAATTACCGTATATAAACGTATATAAGGATTTAGAAATAGTAAAAAGCTTATTTATTCTTAAAAGCATAGCTAGCTACTTTATACTTAGTTCTTTAAGCTAGTTTTAAGGATCTTTAACTATACTATCTATAGTACATAGAATAAACTATAGATATCCTCGTAAAATTACTTAATAAACTAAGTATAAGCCCGGTTAAAAACACTATAGACTATAGTTAAGGAAATCCCTTAAATATCCTTAAATATCCCTTAAAAATCGCGGTAAGGTTTATCCTATATCTTCCGGGGTGCTTTTATAGTTAAAAATAGGTCGAACTATAGTTAAGATATCCCGCGGAAATCCCTAAAAATCCCTTAAAGATACCGGCGGAATCCGCTTAATAGTTTCTATAGTATCTCCTATAATTAGATATATCGTAAACTATAGTTAGGTAGGCTCTTAACTATTTATAGTTATATCCCGGAAACCTTAGCGGGGTCCGATTAGTAATATTCGTCGTATCTCCTTAAGCAAGCCTTCGTAGTGCGTGCTCCGGGCGTTCTTATTGCGGGGTTCCGTAGGGCTTCCTTAAGAGTAAAGTAAGGAGTCCGGGCGTGGCCGTTTAGATTCTATAA
The DNA here is from genome assembly GCA_027405785.1 of Ophiocordyceps robertsii. Taxonomy (NCBI): domain Eukaryota; kingdom Fungi; phylum Ascomycota; class Sordariomycetes; order Hypocreales; family Ophiocordycipitaceae; genus Ophiocordyceps; species Ophiocordyceps robertsii. The sequence continues at coordinate 15,406 of JAPEBW010001960.1, forward strand.
TACGCCTTGTTTCCGTAAAGCTTAAAGACTTACTTATATCCTTTATATTAAAAGCGTAAGGGCTTATAGGAGAGCGGGCTAAAAAAGTAATTATAAAATAGCTAGTCTTAGCTATAGAAGACGTTAAACGAGAAAAGGACTTAAAATAGGAGTATAAAGATTATAAGCTTAAAGTAAAGAAGGTTATATATATAAGAGTAAGCGAGGCATAGCGGGTTATAGCTAGCGGTAAAGGGAAATATAGTTATAAAAAGAAGAAAGAAAAAGAGAAAAGGTAAGTAGCGGAGAGAATTTAAATAGGTATATTATAAGGCTAAAAAGGCCTTATTACTTAAGGTAAACGGCGGTATATTATTATTAAAATAACTAATTACTTTAAGTATAGTAAGTTATAGTTTTTTATAACTTATAATAGCTTTTAAGTCTTATACTTAAGCTTAACCGCTTAATTCTCTTAATTAAAGAGTTTTATATTAAGTTATAAAGGCCGCGCGTTATGCTTTTATCCGAACTACTTAAGTAACTAACTCCTTTTATACTTTTTTAAAGGCTTTTACGATCTTCGGCGAGAAGACTGCTTTTTTATTTACTTATAAGTTATAGCTACTTAGCTAGCCTTTTTAAGCTATAAGGAACTCCTTCTTTCGCTTTCCGCCGCTTTTCTTTATTATATAGCTTTATAAAATTCGTTTTACTTTTTACTTATTTAAGTAAGGTATCCCTTTATCTTAAACTAGTCTTAAGCATATAGCTAGCTTATTTACTAAGCGTAGTTATACTATTAAAACGACTAAATAAATATTAAAGGACCTTTTTATATCTAATTAGTATATAAGCTATCTTACTTTAGTAATAACCTTAAATAGCTTAATACGTCTTTCTTAAAGCTTTACTAGTTTGCTATCTATAATATAGTAGCCTTTATTAAGCTATAGCTAGACTTAATTACTAAGCTTAAATTTTAGTAGGCAGTATTTCTTATTATATCTATCCTTTATAGCGGCTTAAGTATAAGCGATAGCTAACTTAGCTTTTTTTTATAAGACTTCTTAGTTTTATAAGTATAAGTAGTTATTAAGGAACTAAAGGCTATTATCTATTCTTATTCTTATAATAAGCTTACTAAGGGCTATATAAATTACTAAGGAGAAGGAATTATTAAGGTTAAACTAAAAAGCGACTAGTATATTAGTTTAGCGTAAGTCTAGGAAATTAGCAGTAAAAAATTATAGCGCGATTTCTATAGTTTAGTTTCGCCTTTTTAATAAGCTATTAGTTTAAAGGTACTAAGCAGTAGATATAAGAAGCTTTAATCCGAAAGCTTGCTATAAGGTCCGCTAAAATACTAAAGTAAACTTTACGTCTTAGTTAAAGATTATCCCCTTTAAAATCCCTTAATTAGCGCG
>JAPEBW010001961.1:0-16791 GCA_027405785.1 Ophiocordyceps robertsii
ACTCCCTTTATAGCAGGGGTTTTTAAGGTTTTAATATTTTGTTTATTAAATTTCTTTATCTTATTAAGGGTATTATTTTCTTAGGATATATATATATCTTTTTTCGCTCTGTTTATAGATATAGTTATTCCTACGAAGTCGTTTACTTCGCCTAAAGATTAAATCTTTAAGACCTTACTTATTCTATTATTTTATACAAGTTATAGAATCCTTTATAGGCCTAAAGAACAAAAGATCGTTTACGTAAAATAATATAGCTATATATAGCTTATTGTTTATAAATACCCCTTTGTCTATAGGTAGGTAGGAAAATCCTTGCTTGCTTAGGACCTAAGATAATAAATTATACTAAAGTATCGGACTTTGTTTAAGACCGTATAAAGCTTTCTTTAATTTTGTAACTAGCTTTTTATTTTTATTTTTATTATACTGCTTATTATTTTTATACTTAAGGTCTTTATTTATAATATAGTTTTTATCACCCTATAGTATATTTATATATATTTATATATCTATATCTATATATATAAATACATTTTTTATATCGTATTGCAGTCTTTGCTAATTATTAGTTATAGCTAGCCTTATTATAAGTTTAGTAAACTCGGGTCTAGCGGTTGTAAAGAAGGTTTTAATATAGTTTAAGCCGTATATTTACTTATAGCCTTATAGTATAAAGCGAGCTTTATACTTAGTTATATTATTTTTATTATCCTTCTTTATTCTATAGACCTATCGGCCTCCTCAAGCCTCCTTATTACTAGGAAGCTCTTATATTTCCTAAGTATCTAGACTAATAAGTTCGTTTAGTTTAGTTAGCATAGCTTTATCTTAGTTTTTTGCTTGCGGACTATTTATAGCCTGCTTATAAGTAGTAGGCTTTTTAGGATCTTTATTTCCTTATTTAATAAAAAGGATATGTTTTGTATTATTATTATTAATTATAATATTATATATAGGGTATTCTATAATATCATTATAGTATTTAGTAGGCTTTTTAAGTATTTCTACTTAAATTCTTTAATCCTTTTGCTAGGTAATGTTATCGCTAGTATTATTATCGCTTGTATTATTATCTATAGTATTATTATCTATATTACTAGTATCTTTAGTATTTATATTATTATTAGTTATATTTAGATTACTAGTATTATTACTATTATTACTACTATTATTATTATTATTATTATTATTACTAGTACTATTGCGTTTAGTATTATAGTTATTTTGCAACTTATTTAAAGAGGGCATATTATTAAAATTAGTATATTCCTCTTTATTTAAGAAGTTATTCTTTAGTATTGTTATATCTTTTAAAATTATTACTTTTCGTTTAAAAACATTATATATTTTATAAGCGGTATCTTTATAGCTTATTATCACTCCTTTATAAGCTCTAGGCTTTAGTTTATTATTAACAGTTTTATTCTTATAAAATATAGTGCTTCTAAATACCTTTATTTTATTAAGGTCTTTTAAACTTAAAGCTATATTATCTTTCTTTTCTATAGGGGATATAAAGCTTATAGCAGAATGCGGGGACCTATTATATATATATATAGCTGCTAAAACAGCCTTGCCTTATAGGTATTTTAGTAGGTTTAAGGTAAAAAGCATAGCCCGGACTTTATTACGTATAGTTCTATTTATCCTTCCTATTTTGCCGTTAGAATAAGGGGTATATATAGGACTTGTATTATATATAAGGCCGTTTTTTAAGCAGTATGGTTTTATATTATATATAAATTCTCTTGCATTATTAGAGAAAACTTCTTTTATAGTAGTCTTATTTATATTATTTTTTAATTCCTACTTATATTTTAAGAATTTCGATAGTTATTCTGCCTTACCTTTTATAAGGTATATTTTTAGATATCTAGTTGTAGTATCTAAAAAGGATATAAAGTATATATATTTATTATAAGTAGGGGTTCTTATATAGCCCTAAATATTACTATGTATTTTATCTAAACAGAGATATTTCCTTTTCGACGGAGTCCTTTTTTTTATCTGTTTGTTTAGCTTTTATTTAAGCTTCGCATTGCTTTATCTTTATTATATTAGCTTTATTTACATTTATATTAAAATACCTTTTTCTTAACTATCTATATAGTAATTTATAATTTATATGTCGTAGTCTTTTATGCTAAAAAAGTATATCTATAGTCTTCTTTTTATTTATAGACTTTTTATCCTTATTTATAAAGGTATTGTCTATAGGTTTATTGTTTATAGGTATATTGTTTATAGAGCTTTTTATATTATATATTTTATTATTAATTTAAAAGCGAGTCTTTATTACTATAAGAATATAATATAAGCCGTTATTAATAAAGCCTTATATAAGTATATTTGCCTCCTTATCTTAAAGAGTAATATTATCTTTACTTATTAAAGTAAAGGTATTAAAAAGAGATAATTAGCTTATTATATTAACATTAAATTAAGGTATATAAAGGCAGTTCTTTAATATATAGCGTATATTGCTATTAGGAAATTTAAAATAGAAATTTCCTACGCCTTTAACTATAATAAAAGACGCTTTTCCCTAGGTAATAGTTATATATATATCTTTATAAGAAAAGAGGAGTGATTTATTATATAAAATATACTTCAAAGCCCTTATATTAAAGATAAAGTTATATATAATTCCCTTTTTTTGTTTTTTTAATATCTTTATACACCTTAAAAATAACCTAAGAAATAAAGGAAAGAAGAGGCTTTAAAAGTCCTATAATATTTCTTATATTAGCTTTCTTTCTCTCTTTTAAAGAGGTATATAAAAGAGGTATATATAAAAGAGGTATAGTAAATATTAACGGGATAAAGGGTATAGAGGGTATAGAGGGTATAAAGGGTATAAAGGGTATAGAGGGTATAAAGAGTTAAAGAGAAGGGTTATTTACCTAAGCTAAGGAGTCGGAAATATAAAGTATTTCTCTAAAGGGAGAGGACTCTTTATAGGAGGCATCTTATCTCTTTTTTTAGCCTTTAACTACTGATTTTCTAGTAACTAAAACTCTCTCTTAAGAAGACTCTCTTAAGGAGGGTATAGGCGTAAAACGCCTATTATTCTTATTTAAATAGTCCCGAGAAAGTCTAATCGGAAGAGGCCTTTTATAAGAGGAGGAGGAAAAAGAAGCTTTTAGTTTAAAACCTACTGCCTTTACCTTATCTTTATTTTCTTCGAGCTAAAAATAGTTTTTTATAGCATAGTCTCTTTTCTTATAATTCTTATAAAAGACGGGTTTTTTACTATATAAAAAGAATAGCTAATTAAAAAAGGGACCTTTTAAAGCTTTTATTCTTTTAAACTTATCGATTAAAGAGGAAGAAAGTGATTCTAAAGTATAAGCTTAGGCGTTATCTCGAAGAGCTTAAGAAATATTAGTTATAAAGCTAAAATAAGAGTTATTTAAGCATTTTAAAATCTAAGTAATAATCACTACCTCGGGGATTTTAATTTCTCGTATATATAGCTTATTAAAAAGCTCTTTTATCTTATTAAGATATGCCTTAATTAAAGTATAAGTTTCGAGGGTTATATTAAATAATTCTTTTATAAGAAGAAAGTTAAAGGTAAATATTACTAAGTTATAAAGGGTTTTTAAAGCTTCTTAAGCTAACTTTATAGTCGTATAGTGTTTTATTTAAGAAAGAGGGCTATCCTTAACTATAAGGCGTATAAGGGCAAGAATTTCTGCGGATTTAGTATGTAGATCTTAAGAGACGGCTCCGGCGGCTTTCTCCCGTTTAAAAACGGATTCTATTTAAAGTAACTAAGAGGAATAATTCGAACAACCTTTTAGCTTGCTAAATTAGTAGTCGTTCTTAGTAGCTATATCCTTTATAGATTCTTTTAAGAGGTATTGCGGTATAAAAGTCAATTAGAAAAGGAGGAGGGAGAAATATTAATTAAAAAGATATCGGTTAAAGGATATAATAGAAATAGGTCTAAGAAATAGAGGACAAATTGTGTTTAAAAGTGCGTTCCTTATTATATAGGGAAAGATTTTTTCGAAAAATCATATATTCGATATAGTCCTAAAAATGTGGTTATAGAGATATAAGGTATAAGAAGGAGGAGGAGAGGGGGAAAACTAAGGAACCGAGTCCGATAAGTTATCGGGAGAATTCTAAAGAAATTACGCTTAGTAAGCGCAACTACGTAGAAAGTAAGAAAGAAATTTTACTAGAATTTCCCGATTATATACTAGTCGGAAAAACGTTAGTAGGGGTCGGGGGTAAGTCTAGCTTAAAGGGAAGCCGGGCTTATAACTAATTAAAAAGTAAATAGATATAAAAGAGAGTAGGCTTATAGCTATAGGTAAGGGGATTATAGAGATATAAAAAGTGTGCGAAAAGCTAAAGAAATAAGTAAGATATATATATATAAGGTTAATAATCTATTTAAGGTAAAGGGGGGACTAAGGCCTCCTTATATAGACAATTCCTAAGCTATAAGTAGCTTAAGTGATTTAGAAAAGAGCCCCCTATCTAGCGCAGTTATATATAGTAGGCTAATAGCTTTTATTAAGTTAATATTATATTTATAAGGCTAGGGATTAATTCCGCAAGGAATACGAGGTAGCGTAATGCTACGGAGAAACAGAGCGATAATACCGCACTGCTAAAAGGTCTCGCCCCGGCCCTAGTTAGGGGTCGGGACGTTAATTATCGTCTATATGCTTGCATCTTATATACCGACATACGAGTAGCCGGAGCGCTTGCATCTTACGTTCCGTAACACGTAACGACTTAGCACGGATTATATATATAGTCTCTATATATACCTCTTCTTAATCTGCTTAAATCTTGCTTATATATGCGTGGAATAAAATTAAGAAATAAATATAGTATGTAGAATTATATAGCAAATTTAATATATATTTCAGCGTATTTATGTTATATGTTATTTATGCTATATTTGGCTTATAGGCTGCGGGAGAGTATATTTTACTCCTTTATAAGTAATAATAAATAAGCTAATAAAAGCGATAATGCTAAAAGCGATACTAATAATAAGAGTAATAGTATACTTTATTAAGTTCTTATAATCTTATTTCTGCTTTTATAAAATGCTAAAGTCTATTATCTTAAATTAAAGGACGAACTAAATAAGGTAATTTTAGTAAGAGTTTTACCGCTAAACTAAGGTTTAAAGGAAACTAAGTTTAGCTTACTACCTATAAATCGATAAGGTAATAAAGCGTATAAACTAAAAAGTATAGGCCTACTTCTATATATATATTTACTATAAGTAAGACGATTAAGGGGTATAACTACTTTATACTTAAGCGGTACTTAATAATTAAGTAGTATTAACGATAAGTATAAGCCTTTTTTTCGCTATATATAAATAAGATATTAAGCTAATTTAAATCGTATAAAAAGAGGGACTGCTTATACTAAATATAAAGAGCGTATAAGCCCTCGTATAAATAGTAAGGGAGGTTGCCGACTTTCTTTAAATAGCGATCGCCGCGTTATAAGTAAGATAAAAAGAAAAAGAGATAGAAAACTGGTTATATATACTAGTAAAGAAACTTTAAGTAAGCGATAAGATATAGTTAAATATAAGGAAGTATACTATAAATAAGCCTTATTAAAAGCTTAACTAGCTATATTTAAAGTATACTATAATAAAAGTAGTTAGCTTATATATAGTAAAACTTAACATATTAAGGAGGGTTTATAAAAGACTATATATAAAATTCCCCCGCCGCGCGGTAAATAACCCCTTACTTAGCTAAGTAATTAATAACTACTAGCTACTATAAGTAATTAAGGAAGATAATAAACTAAAGTATATTATAAAGAAGATTTAATAAGCTTAGTAAAGACAAATTAAAAAAAGGAGGTAATACTAAGTCCTTATAAAGTAGTATAAGTACGCTAACTTAACTTAGTAATTAATTAATAACTTTTAAGATAAGTATTACTATTTACACTTACATATATCTCTATTTACACTTACGCACTATTTTAAAGATATATACTAACGCTAGCCCGCCCCGCTAACTTATAGTGCCCGCGTTTAGTAAGTACCCGTACCTTCTAAATAATGCCCGCGCTTACACACACGCAGCCTACACACGCAGCCTATATACGCAGCCAGCACGCAGCGCTCTCGGCTATAGCTTAACTCGCTTAAAAAATGCATCTTTAAAGCTCTCGTAAGATACGCGCATAACGCGGCCCGCTAATTAATCCGGCGCCCTTAATGCCCTTAACGCCGCCCGAGGGTCTTATATATATGCGGGCGAGGGTCTTTAGTGAGAGCTTTAAAGGTGGTGAGAGCTTTAAAGGTATAATGTGTATGCGTGTGTTGGCGCGGGCGGGCGCGCGGGCATTTAGAAGGTACGGGTACTTGCTAGGCGCGGGCACTATAAGTTAGCGGGGCGGGCTGGCGTTAGTATGTATCTTTAAAATAGGGCGTAAGTGTAAATAGAGATATATGTGAGTGTAAATAGTAATACTCTTTAGGATATAATCGCTTTAAAGAAGTTTAAAGGACAGTATAGTAATATAATAAAGAATAATAAAGGTAAGGCGGAGGAATAATAATAAGCTAAGCTAAGGAGTAAGAAAAGTAATAAGGGAGATAGCGGAAAAAAAGAAAAAAACTAAGAAAAAAAACGAGTTTCGGGCTACGCTTAGTAAATAATAAAACGATTTAAAATAAGAAGTATAATAAGGATATATTATAAATCTATACTAAGTATAAATAATAATAAGATAAACGTAAGATATAATAAAAGAATCGTAGGATATAATAAGATATAATAAGATATAAAGTAAATATAAATAAAATATATAAAGAACTATAACTTAATTTAAGTAAACTACTTACTTTTAGCTAATATTAATAAATTAGCCTTAAACATTAAGGTATATCTAAGCTTAGCACGCCGTAATAGCGGTATATACTAACTTTATATACTATAATAATTATTAGCAATATCTTACCGCTTAGTATCTATTAAAGATTAAGGAGAATATATATAAGTCGGAGCGATAATTTTTAAACGTCCTTTAAAACGTATAGTCTTAAAGCGCCTCCGCGGTAGCAATTATATTATTAGTATATAAATATTATATTAGTATTATATTATATAAAGTCTATAGATAAGGATATATAAGTAAGTAGTATAAGCTAGCGTAAGTATAAGCAAAATAATTATAAGTATAAAGTAAGGCTTAATTTTAATAAGCCTTATACTAAGTATCTATATTAAAAAACGCTATATATTTAATATATATAAAGTAAGGGGGGCGTTATATAATAATACTATATATCGCGCTTTACTTACTAAGTAATAGCGGCGGGCGCGAGGACTAATATAAGGGCGGTAGTATATAGTCGCTTAGCGTACTAAAAAGCGTAATATAGGAAGATACCTATAAGCTAGTAAGAGATAAGATATAGGGGATTAAAGTAAATATATTAAAGCGCGGTATAGCAAAGCTATTATAAAAGCGGGCGCGCGTATAAAGAGATTAATAATTAAAGAAAAAGAGAAAAAGAAAGGAAAAAAAAAAGAGAGAAAAGGTATTTATATTTAAAGATAGTAAGCGGCGGGAGGGTTAAACGTGCTTTAAGCACTAATAAAGGCAGTAAGTAAAGGGGGTATATTATGCCGCTTTAGTGCTACTTAAAGCAATATAGCGGCGTAAATAAGTAAGTATATAATATATTTAACGCTATAGCGCGATATTATTAAAGGAGATATATTAACGTATAATTATAAGTATAATAAGGATAATTATACCGATTAATATTAAGCGTAGAGCGGTAAATAAGGCGGCGATATTATATACCCCGGTACGTAATAGCTTAAAGAGGGGATAGTATTATAAGCTATACTATAAGAAGAGCTATAGTTATATTATAGCGAATAACTTAAGGTTAAGCTAACGTATAGCTAAAGTTATATAAGACTTTACTTAAACTTAGCTTAAATTTAACTTAAACTTAACTTAAGTATAGATTTTTTAAGCAACTTTTATAAAGTAAGAAGCTATATAGCTTAGATAAAGATTTCACCTTCCTTCCTTAGCTTTAAATAAATAATTATTCGGCTATATACTACTAAACTAAGTATATATAGGCCCTTAATAGCTACTTATACTTAACTTTTTTAAATACTAAAATATATTAATAAGGGTATTATTAATTAAGGTATTATAACTAGCTATACAGCTATTATAAAAGCTACTTAACTTAAGTATTTAAAGATATTTATTTTATAATAAGATTAATAAACATAGCTATAGCTTAATATTTTTATAACGTTATAAAAAGATTTTTAACTTAATTAATTTAAAAGGAAGAAATTTAAAAGAAAAACACAGTAAAAGTATTAAAAGCACTTATAGCTTTACTTTTAGTATAAGTAGTAATATAGTTACTAATAGTACTACTTAGTAAAGCTATAAGCTAAGTAGTATTAAAAGTATTAAGCGGTATTAAAAGTATTAAAAGCGCGCTTATAACTTCACTTAATCGTACTAGTAGTAATATAGCTATTAATAGTACTACTAAGTAGTATTTAAAAGCATTAAAAGTATTTAAAGTGTTTAAAACACGCTTATATTTTTATTTACGATATTAATTAAAAGTTTAAATTCGTTAATAAGTTATATTATATATATATTTTATTAAGGCTTAAAAATACGTTTTTTTATCGAATTAAGCTATACCTAAAAGTGTTAAATATAAGCTGCGTATATAAGCTGCGTATATAAGCTACGTATATAAGCGCAGGCGGGCGCAGGCGCGGGCGCGGGTATTTAGAAGGTATAAGTACTTACTAAGTAAGCGCGGTATAAATAGGTAAAGAGGGCTAGTATTAGTACGTGCTTTTAAGATAAGGCGTATATATAAATAAAGATATGTGTGTGTATAAATAGTCATACTTATAATGAAATATATAAATAAAAGCTAATGCTGGTTGCCTATATATGAGAAACGATGCTCAAGCTAGGTAGGTAGGGCACTATACAGAGTATTTAATCAATTAGATAGGTACCTAGGTACCTAGGCAGCCAATATGACAGTCGGAAGAGTAGTCGTCATGGCCCATTGCTAAGCGGGCCAAGGTCAAGCTCGTGTCTCGCCAGCCCACCTTCCCCTCTCCCCCCCCCAACCTCCGTTGCCCGCTTCTTCCTCAAGACCAAAAGCTCCCCTCAATAGTAAGCCTGCTGGAACAATCCCTTCCTCCGCAAACATTTCGTTGCTCATCCTGCCTCTCTCCCTAGCCAACTTTACTCCACTCGAGCGTAAGCCATCTGCATCCTTCACCATGGTCAAGGCTGGTACGCAATGGTGCCCCTCAACCCCGCACCCGCGCGGGAGCTTCCAAGCTGCTTGACCTGACGCTCCCTCGATGCAGTTGTTGCGGGTGCTTCTGGTGGCATCGGCCAGGTATGCACCCAAGATTTGTTGATATTGTATACCGACTGACTTGTACCTTCTCCCACAGCCGCTTTCGCTGCTCCTCAAGACCAGCCCGCTCATCGATGAGCTGGCTCTGTACGACGTCGTCAACACCCCAGGTGTTGCTGCCGACCTCTCCCACATTTCCTCGCGTGCGGTAAGACTGCGCGGCAGCTAAACGCGGCTTCTACCTCTTTGTTCGCTAGCCGTGCAATGGAGCTGACGTTGCTGCTCCAGAAAATCACCGGCCACCTCCCCGCCAATGATGGTGCAAAGGCCGCTTTCAGGGATGCCGACATTATCGTCATCCCTGCCGGTATCCCACGTGAGAAAGACCCCATGACGATTTGATGGACGCTGCTTCAACTTTGCAAGAAACCTGCTGAATAGCATTTGCCGATTTATAGGCAAGCCCGGCATGACCCGCGATGATCTCTTCAACATCAATGCCGGCATCGTCAAAGGCTTGATCGAGATTGCCGCTGACGTCGCCCCCAAGGCCTTTATTCTCGTCATCTCGAACCCTGTCAACTCAACCGTCCCCATCTCGGCCGAGGTCCTCAAGGCCAAGAAGGTCTTCAACGCCCAGCGCCTTTTTGGTGTCACCACCCTCGACATCGTCCGCGCTGAAACCTTTGTCGCTGAAATCACCGGCCAGTCAGAACCCCAGAAGCTCACTGTGCCCGTCATTGGCGGCCATTCTGGCGCGACCATCGTGCCTCTCTTCAGCCAGGCATCCCCCCTCGTCAAGATTCCCGATGACAAGTACGATGATCTCGTCAACCGCGTCCAGTTTGGCGGCGATGAGGTTGTCAAGGCCAAGGATGGCAATGGTTCAGCCACTCTTTCCATGGCCTATGCCGGGTTCCGGTCAGTCATCAGCGGTAACATGCGTCAACCAGCTTCACTGACATCCATTCCCCTAGATTTGCCGAGAAGCTTCTGCGCGCCGTCAAGGGCGAGAAGGGTCTCGTTGAGCCTAGCTACGTCTATCTCCCTGGCGTCCCTGGAGGGGATGCCATTGCCAAAGCGACCAAATGCAACTTCTTCTCCGTCCCGATCGAGCTTGGGGTATGGCTGTCCGAGTCCCTTTGCTGCTGTCGCGCGGCTAATCATTTCTCCTGCTAGCCCAACGGTGCTGAGAAGGCCAGAAACCCTCTTGAGGGCATCACCGAAAAGGAGAGGAAGCTGTTGGACAAGGCTACTGAGGACCTCAAGGGTAACATTCAGAAGGGCATCGACTTTGCCCACAACCCGCCCCAAAAGTAAATAGCCCCCCCCCCCCCCACCCTCAACCCCACGAAGTGACTTTTCTTGGAGAGAGGGCGCCCGTTATGTGGCAGTAGCTACGAGGCTAGGCTTTAAATATACGATCGAGGCCCGGCTTGCTGATAATGCGCTCTTCCATAGGCTGTGAAATGCTGTCTGCCTTCCACGCTGTACATTGCCATTGGTCATCAGCGTCTGGGTCCTAGAGAGTGTTTTGGGTGCGAGGCTTAGAACGGAGGTGATTGGACCGGGCGTCAGCACGCTGTGCAATATTGGGCGCGGCGTCGAACGGGCGCTAAAGCCTGGTAACGATTGGTTGACAAGGCCGGGGGTTATGACATGGCGGGGAGGGTTTTGATTTGGAATACGGCTCCTGGGAGGTCATTGATTTCGGCCTGAACAGTAGCATTCATTCCCAGGGCGGCCAGAGCACCTCGTACTATGCCGCAAGGGAACCAGAGGAACTGACTGGTCGTAAGCATACGACAAGGAGGAAAGTCGAGGAAAAGGGAAGGGGAAAAAAAACCGAGGCCTGAAACGTACTGGCTGCGCACGAAGAACTGCTTGACCCCCTGCCTCGGTGCTCATTCTTGAAAAGAGGCGGAAAACATTGTCTGTCAAGACGTAGACTCCCTAAGTCGTGTAAGCGGCCGGCGAGGGGACAGAGGCGTGTTGCGGCGGAGTGACGTACTCGGTGGTTTGTCTTCAGGTTATCGATGTTCTTGCCAAATACTAGTGACCAGAGGTCTTTGCAAAGAAATTTGATGACGTCGAGGGTATCGTCGAACCGGGGGCGATCTCTGGAGAACCTGCGAGCAGCGAGCGATGTTTAGCTGTACGGAGAAGACACTGCCGGGGGGGAACAACGAACGCACCGCTCGACAAGGCCCTGACCGACCCTATACCCGAGAGACTCGAGCCTAAAATGCACCGCATCAAGCTCCTCGTCCTCGTCCACCTTGCGCAGCGTCGACGCCGAGCCCGCGACGAGCACCGAGCCCGAGCTGACGGCGCGATTGGGCCCTGTTGAGCTTGCGAGCCCGTCTCGCTCGCTCGCGACGCGGTAGGCCAGGGGCACCAGCTCAATGAGCAAGAAGTCGAGGCACGACGATGAGAGGAACGTGGCCGACGGGTCGGTGGCGTTATAGGGCGGCATGACGGGGTCCAGAGACATGGTGTGGATGGGTAACGCGGACGAGCTTCGAATCGAGAGAGAGCTGGGTTGGGAGGTGAGGATTGTGGAATTGGTTGGTCCTGGCAGTGAGGAAGGGCGCGGCGGTAAAATGTCGATTCGGGGTAAGTCAGCCCACCTAACTTCCAGCACCCCCACTTCCAGCACCCCACACAACACCATCGCGTTAACTAAGATATCATATTGCGACCGCGTTTTCTTATGTATCCCTTACAAGATAATTAAAAAAAAATTTTTTACATTAGCAATATCTCGGCTTTCTAAATATACCAAAATCTAGCTTTAAAAGGCTTTTAAAGCTATTTAAAATAAAATACCTTAAATTTAAGCTAGTTAAAAGTAAGGTATTTTAAAAAAGATACTTTAAACGCGCTTTTTAAGCGTAATTTTAGTAAAGCAAGCAAAAAAGGTATATTAAAAGCTTAGTTAAAAGTAGGAAAAACACTTTTAAAATAAAAACTTTACTTAAGCCGCCTTAAGGCTACTATTAATATATTATTAAGTTAAAAAAATTGCTAGCTATATTATTAAAGCTAATAGAAATACTTAGCCGCTTAAAAATTATTAGACTTTAAGCTTTTTAACTTATAACTTTAAGGTTATTACTATAAAAAGTAAAGCTCTTAATTATACTTATATTAATAGTACCTTTTAAATTTAAATTAAAGAATAGTTTTTATTGCTTAACTTACTAGCTATATAGGTATATCTATTTAAATTATACTTTAATATAACTAAGATAAGTATCCTTTAAGGCCTTAGTTATAATAAGCTAGTATTAAAAAGTTTAAAAAGGTAGGAGACTTTTAAAAAGCGGCTTACTAATATTTTTAAACTATAATAGTAAAATACGTTTTTACTATAAGCTAAGTTTTTACCCCCTTTATAATTTTAATAAGTTAAGACCTTTAATATTAATAAATTTTTAATAAACAAGATTTTTTATAAAATTAGATCTTTCTTACCTTTTTAAAGGGCTAAACTAGTAATTTTATTACTACTTAGTAGCTTAAATAAGTCTTTATATCTTAAATAAAGTGCTATTAATAAAGTAGTATTTTTCTTTTTATTAATAAACATAAGAGCTATTAAACCGACGATTTTATATATAAGTGCTTTTAAAAGAATATATACCTTCTTTTTTTACTATTATATACTTTATATATTCTTTAACCGCTTAATATTTTAATTTTCTTACTTATAAATACTACTTATTAGTATTAACTTAAAAAAATTGAATCTTTTAATAATATAGTGCTAATTAATAAGGCTACTTTTTTTAAACTTATTATAAAGCTTAATAGACCGGCTTAACAAAAAAATGCATTTAAAAAAGTTAGTATAAGTTTAGTTTATAACTAATTAATATAGCAAAGCCTTTATTAAGCCGCTTTATCTTACTAAAGCTATAAACGCTATTAATACTATTTAAAAAAAAAATACCTTTTTAGCTACTTTTAATACCTTTAAAACGCTTAAATAATTATAAAAAGTTTATTGCTTTTTTAAAAGGCTAAAAAGCATAGTTAAATTAACTATATAATTTCGTTACCTTTTAATAAATTTAGCTATAGCCTTAATAAATAAACTTAGCAGCTTATAGCAACTTAGCTTAAAGTATAATAGCTTAAATAGTAATTATATAATATATAGCGTTAGAAAAAAAAAATTATATAGGACCTTAATAGTAAATTTATATAGATTAATTAAGTTATTAAGACGAGGCAGCGGCTTAAATATATCTTTAAGCTAGCTGCTATTATTATAGCTAATTAAGATATAGATTTCAAGGCTTTATATAATAGCTAGCAGCTAAGATTACTAAAAACACTATAATTAACTATTATAATACTTATATACGGCTTGAATCGCTGTTAAAAGATGCTTGCTTTACTAGTATAAAAGATGCTAAAAGTAAAAAGTGTTATAAGTTTAGTAGGCTAATTAAAAGCTACCTTAGTACTAAAGGATTAAATTAAAGCATATAAAAGATTTAAAAGTATAAAAAAAAAGAAATAGTAGTTAAATTAAATAGCTATTTAAAAAGAATTTGTTTTTATTATTTATTTATACGCTTTAAATAAGCAGTTTTAAAAGATTTAATAAATACTTAATATTTTCAAACCTTCTTTAATTAAAAGCTTTATATATTAACTTTTATATATAAAGTAAAAATTAATATTAAGAAAGTTAAAAAGCTACTTAAATTATAAAAAGTCTTTTATTAAAGTTATTATAAAAAGTAAACTTAAAAATATCTTAATACTATTTATAATTCAGTTTTAATTTCTAGTACTTGAAAATTTAAAAGTATATACTATTATTAAAAGACATAGTAATTTTTTATATAATAGTATAGTTTAAAGCTAAGAAGAAAAAAGAAAACTTTATTTATATTATATAGCTTTTGTTTTATTCGTATTACTTATTTAGCTAATACTTAAGTTAAGTTTTAGCTAAAGTTAAACTAAGTATAAGTTATGTTTTATATAAATTTAACTTTTATTAAGGCCTAGTATATACTTTAGTAAGTAGTATATAGATAAAGAATGATTTATTTAAAGCTAAGAAAAAAACATTATTTATACTATATAGCTTTTTATTTATTAGATTTACTTATTTAGCTTATACTTAGGTTAGGTTTAAGCTAAATTTAAGCTAAATTTAAGTTAAGTTTTACTTAACTTTAGCTATATATTAACTTAACTTTTATACAGTTACTATAATATTATTAACGCTCTCTTTATAATATAGCTTATAATATTATCTTTATTTTAAGCCGCCGCTTAGCAGTATATAAAATATAAACGCTTAACTTTATATCTTCTATTTAATATTAATTAGTACAGTTTTTTTAATATATATACTTTATACTTATACTTATATTATTATATATTCTTTTTAATAATATTTTATTATAGTATTAGTATTATTATATATTAGTATAAAGAAATAGTACGATAATACTATACTATTAAAAGGTCTTGTCTTAGCCGTAGTTAATAGTTAAGATATTAATTATTACTTATATACTTATATTTTTTATATAAATATATAAGTAGCTTAAATACTTATATCTTATATTTTATAATAAATCCCGCCTTAAAAGGACAAATAATAACGTCCTTACTATTTATAAGGCGGGACCTCCTTAGTTTATTAAGCCGGTAGCTAAAAGCTTTATATACTTATATTATTACGCGCGCTTAAGGAGACCCTTATTTCTATATAGACTTATTAGTCTACCTTTTTATATAAGGTCAAACCTATACTAAAAGAATTACTACTATTCTATAACGGAAACCCTATTCCGTTAGTAATCCTAAGTACTAAAAGTACTAACATTTAATAAAGTAAATACCGCTAAATATAAAGGAGTAACTAGTAAAGTAAATACCGCTAGTTACGAGTTATAACTTGTAAGAGAGTGATTTTACTACTTTAATAAATCAGCTATTTAATCCTTACTTAATTAGCTAAGCAAAGGGGGGTGTATAAATTATAGAAAAACCCGCATTAAATAGCCTAGCTTCGGCTTATTATTTTCTAGGTCCTTACGTCCTTATACGATATCTATAAAGTTATATACGGAACTAAGGAGGTTAGGGTGGCTAGATAAAACAAGGATCCGCCTAGACCTAAACCAACCTTAACTAACTTTAAACGCGAATTGCCGCATAAGAAAGAGACATCTAGCCACGGGGTAAAATGCTTTAAAATCAACATTCCTCGGGCTTTAAGACCGCCCGAAGGCCGGTCCGGATATGTCACTCCGTTCCCTCACAT
Source organism: Ophiocordyceps robertsii (assembly GCA_027405785.1). NCBI lineage: Eukaryota > Fungi > Ascomycota > Sordariomycetes > Hypocreales > Ophiocordycipitaceae > Ophiocordyceps > Ophiocordyceps robertsii. The sequence continues at coordinate 15,687 of JAPEBW010001961.1, forward strand.
TTATCTATAAAAGGCGAATCTCCCGCTACTAGATAGCTAAAGATTCTATAAGCACTTACGCACTTAATTCTTTATTAATCAATTCCAGCCAAAATCCTGCCTTATATAATATCGACTCCTCTATTTCGTAATATTACGTGATCTCCTGATTTCCCTATAATTTCGCTGCTGCTCTAACCTTTAATAGGTTATAAGCCCGGCTTAGCTTACTACGCCGGGAAATCAATCACTCCTCTAACTAGCTTTAGAAAATTCCGAGAAACATACGACCCCTTTCTTTAATTACTCGTCTAACCCTTATTAAAATTTAACGTTAATTAAACGACTAAATCTCTTAGAATTCGTTCCTAAAAATATCTTTACCTTAATTACCTCCTTTAATCTCTTTCCTTTTTTAGAAATCCCTTTATCTATATAAAATTCTCTTAAATTCCTTCTTCTCCGCTAAGACCCCTTCTATCCTTAGGAATTTGCCTAGAATTTCCTTTACTAATCCCTACCGACTTCTTTTATCTTTCGACCCTTCTTAGGTTAAAAATTAACTTTTCTTTACTTACTTATTCTATCTTACTAAAGATATATAAAATAGTAGGCTAGAAAGAATACGAGTTTTCTAAGTTAAAGGGTAATTTAAATTATTCCTTATAAACTACTAGAATGCGAGCAATTCTTATTAAAGAAAAGCTTATAGCTGCTTTAAAGCAAGCAAATTATATAAAGACGGAAGAGGCTCTTGCCTTAATTTTCTTACGCTTAGAAGACGGTCCCTTAATATAGATTAAGCACGTAACTACTACTAAAGATACTTAGGAAGAGCTGCAAAAGCTATATAATCCCTTGAATTTTTCGTTGAATTATTTGCTTATAAAATAGCTTTTTAACTTAAGTCCTTCCGACTTATAGTTAGAGAAATACCTTTATAAGGTAAAAGAGGTCTACGAGGAATTAAAATCTCGAGAAATAGACATTCCGGAAGTAGTTCTTATAGCATGGATTTTAAATTCCCTTAGCGGGGAATTTAGAAGCTATATAACTAATATCACGTAGAGCCTTAAGCATAATTCTATAGCCTTCTCTCTTAAGACCCTTATAGCTAGTCTTCTAA